>JAGTJP010000055.1:0-191730 GCA_020744175.1 Auriculariales sp. MPI-PUGE-AT-0066
AGCGCCACTACGCCTTTCTTTTGTTGCGGCGTGTTTTCTGGACATAATGTCGTCCCGACTCAGGTATTTAACATTCCCGATTTGCAAAAAAAAAAAATCCAGGGCAGTGATTGATATTGTCAGTCCACACAGATTGAACGGAGCTGCGTAAAGAGCGGAGTTGGCGCCACGGATTCGCGCCTTGGCTTCGTACTACTCGGATGCTCCCCAGTTTCGCCCAGCGCGGCGGACACCACGCGCGCCTCCATAACCCGACAATCTTCGCGTCGTGGACTCAGAAATTGCAGACTCGCGCACGGGTCACCAATCTCGCCATCTTACTAGGCGCGCTCGTCTGCGCATGCTCGCTGCTGCTCAACCTCAGCTACATCTTCGGCGCGCCCGATGCACAGCAGAAGCTGCGCGAGATTCGAAATTCCGGCGGTGCGAGGTCTGGCGTATCGGCGCCGCCAGCGTCGATATTGACGACCGTGAATCGCGATCGGCGGGTGCGCGACTTGCAACACTTGATTGTGGTGAGTGGCCAGTGCTTGTGCGAGCTGTGTAGCTTTTCTTGAATCAAACTATGCGCTTAGGTCGCAGGTCATGCTATCTGGCAGGGATGTACGCCGCAGGAACGGCTACACGAGGAGGACTGGGTCTTAGAACCCATCCAGAAGGAGCAACAACTGCTTGGAACGTTCTTCAAACACATATCCAAAGGGTGCGATCAACTCTCTCGCGGTAAAGCTTCTCTGATTGACTCTTAGTGCAGAACTCGCCCTGCAAGATCCAAAGAGCTTACTTGTATTCAGCGGGTCCGTATCTCCGTCGTTTAACCACTCCTCATTGACGTGGTTTTCAGAGGACAAACCCGTGCCTCGTCTCTTGAGACCGAGGCAACATCGTACCTACGACTAGCCCACGACACATCCCTCTTCGGGGCCACGTACAACTCGTCCGCACCCTTCCCCCGCGCCACGAGCGAAACGTTCGCCCTCGACTCGTTCCAAAACGTGCTCTTCAGCATCGCACGATTTCACGAAGTCACCGGCGGATGGCCCAGACGGATCACCGTCATTTCGTTCGGCGCGAAACGGAAGCGCTTCGTCGAGCTCCATGCACAGGCGTTGCGGTGGCCGAATACGGAGTTTGTGTATGTTGGTATCGACCCTGAGGAAGGCACGGCTGCTGCGGATATGTTCAAGGGCGAGGTAGGCCGATCTGTCTGAGCGTCATCGACCTTGATCACTGACGAGCTCGAGCAGCAACAGTTCGGCTACAAGCCATACTCGACGGACTTGTATGGGTGCCAAGGCCAGCTGCTCGAGAAGCGACGCAAACGCAACCCGTTTCATCGCTTTCATCCTTACTACACATCGTCGCCGGAAATCTCGGGCTTGCTCGACTTTTGTCCTGTTCCACCTGTTCGGAACACGCGCGTAGTGGTGTACGACGGTCACCTTCCTTGGACCAACATAGCTCCATGAAACACGGTATCATCGTCGCCTGCACTCACACCCTAGAACAGCATCTATCAAACGTTCGGCATATTCATCGCATTGGTTGACAAAACTAGCATCACTACTGTAATAACATCCTTCGAATGCACGTTCCGTTCGACTCGACTCAATGCGCAAACGTTTCGCCCGCCAACGTCTCGCAAAGCCTCCACAACGGGTCCTCCAAGTCCTCGCGTTTCGCATCATCGCAAAACGGCTCCGACACTGCGCAGTCAAACAGGAATGCACCGTTAAGTTCGACCAGTGCGGGGTCGAGCGCGGCGACGAGCGTCGTGGCGGCGCCTTGCTGCGGCGTCTTCTCCTGCACGCCTGTGCCGGCGACGTATGCCTTGAGTTTAGTCATCTCTTCGGAGGACACGGTGCGCGTGAGTTCGGTGTTCCAGATGACTGGGTAGCGTGAGTCGTGAGTGAGTTGGACATCGGAGAGAGGGAACGTACGACCGGGATGGACGGTGAACGCAGTGAGGTTTCGAGCCATGAGAGAGTCGCATTTCGTAAGATATCGCGTGAAGTGAAATGTTGCCTTCGAAGAGGAAATGGGGTTAAGCGACTCTGCTGCTGACGAACTTCCTCAGGCATGCGCACCACTTTCGATTCTGCATATGCTTGGAACCAAGTGTAGTCTCGTTTCTCAAAGTTGATGTCGCTGTAGTCTGAGAGTACAATGTAAGCAACAACTCGTGGAATGTAGAGGACGAACAGCCAACTGACCACCGACACCAAGACCTACTCGATGTGCACCGCTCGTCAAATTGACGACCCTCGGCTCCTCGCTCCGCTTCAACAAATCCATCAACATATTCGTCAAAAGCCACGGGCCCAGTTGATTCGTCGCAAAATGCATCTCAACTCCATCCGTGCTCTTCTTCAACCCCGCACTCCCATCCGACACGCCAGCATTATTCACCAACACATCGATACAGCCGAACCCGCCCGACTCTGAGTCGGCCTTGGCGTCGCGCTCGATCTGAAGCGCGCCGGCGCGCACGCTGTCGGCGCTCGCGAGATCGACGCCGTACACGCGCACGTCGATGGACGCGTCGATGGCGCGGATGGCGGCGACGACGGGGGCATATTTGGGCGGCGTGCGTCCGACGAGGAGGAGTGTGCGCGGGTGGCCGTGTGCGAGCGCGAGGACGGTTTCAGCGCCAATGCTCCCCGGCGATGGACCTGTGACGAGGACTGGCGAATTGGTCAGATGCGTTGGAGGGAGCGGTGAAAGTGAAGAGGGACGTACAGTTGCGGCCGTGCACGCGCTCGGGAAAACGCGCGACGACGTCAGCTGCAGTTGTTGAGAATCCGAAAGGCTGCGACATGAAGATGGCGGGGGAAAGCGAGAGTGGGAATGTGCGGAGCTGAAATCCATCGAAAGAGCACAAGCTGATGATGTAAAGAGAATGACGTGGGCCATCATCAAGCTGACGTTGCCAACAAGCACAAACCCCAGCCTATTAGGTGAAGCTAAACACGCCTTATAATATCCGCAGAGCCTGGAAGGTGCCTTCCTGGAGATGTGCACATTCAGCCTGGACTAGCTAGACAAGCCCATCAGCAATGCACAACCGCATCGAAACGCTCGAACCTCGAGGCAATGGATAGCCGTGGAAGATGGTTCAAGCGCACTAGGAACCGAAGAGGAACGACTCCCGCGGTTCATAGTGATCCAAGGAATTCTTCAAGACAGAAATACCGGTCCACTGGCAAAAGTGGGAAGGAGTTTCGGTCGCTCTGGACTAGTTGGTTGAGCTGGGGCGTGAAAATTTGCTTCACGGTTCCAACTTTTGAAAAGAAAATGGTTCAATACACGATCCTACCTATACACAAGATTACAAGTAGATGAAAGACGTGGGTGCTGAGTACATACGATACAGGAAATGAGACAGGAACAGCGGTCGTAGATGAGCATCACGGTTCATTCAATCGCTCGTAGAGCTGGTGGTGGAAGTCACCGCAGGGGCCTCCTGCGGCTGCTTCGTCAGACGCGGCGAGGTCCTGCTAGGGGTGGTAGCGGGACGCGACTGCTTCTCCGTCCTGCCCTTCCCCTTGCCTTTCTTGGCCGGAACAGCGACAGCGACCTCGCTGCTGACAGCGTTGCCCTCTTCGGAGCGTCAACAACAGTGATCTCCTTTGCTTCAACAGTGAGGGTATTCTCCTCTGCAACAGCATCAATGGGCACCTGTGCCTCAGCAGCCACGGCGTCCTGAGCCTGTGAGGTTGCGGGCTGCTTCGCCTGTAATGAATGGGCGTGAGCGAGAGCCCATCCAGTCGCTCAGGAGCGCACTTTTTTAACAGACTTGCTCCGACCAGTCTTCTTGGGCCGAGCCTCAGAGCGGGCCTTCGAACGACCCTCGAGGCGTCGGCGCGCTGTCGGTGGCGGCGGGCGCCTTGGATGTCCGTGACTTCTTGGTGCGAGCCTTTGGAGCGGGTGGTGCTGGGACCATCTCAATCTTGGGGCGACCGACCGAGCGCGAGTTGACCGTCTCGGGGGCTTGTTCTCTGCTCCGGTGTTGGCGAGAGCTGGGTCGGGAAGGTCAGAAACCCCCGCGGCTGTCGGCGGCTGAGCCGGGGTACCCTCCACAATGCCGTGTCCCTTTGTCAATGGAAGCATCTCAGCACGTGTTCGAAGCGACCAAACGATATGGCGCACCTCAGAGGGGACACAACCCGCTGGGACGGTCCAAATAAAATTCTCGTGCCCACTTTTAACAAGTGCGGCTGTGACCACCAAATATGATAATGGAGAATCGACATAGTCGCAGCGATCAGCTGCTGTTGCAACCGTTGCAAGGAAATCCAGCTGTTCGTACAGTCGTCAGCGATTGGTCCACATGTTGCGGAGAAGGTAGCAACGTACTGGGTTAGTGTTCGCGGCTACACTGTTTCCGGCAGCTTTCGTCGTAGTTGCTGTAACTGGGGTGGCCATTGCGCCTGGCGATGGACTGAGACTGGAGTGCGGTGGGAGCGAGGGGATGGGGATGGGGATGTTGCTGAAGCTATGGGGTCGAGCCTGCCAGCTTTTATAGGAAGAGAGCAAATTTCCTTTCAGAGTCAATAGGTCAGCAAGTGGTTGTGGAACTCAATAGACCGTGCTTCACTGATGCCATCAGCGGGAGATCACGGTGGCTTCGCCCACTGCCGCATACCGAACCCGCTGCCCTACGCCCGCCGGAAAAGAAGCTGCCACCCCGCGGGAGAGTCGCCGCAACCAATCACATAATAAGAACGCCTTCTCTCGCTTTTTCTGACTGCCAGATTGGGCCCCAGTCTGTTGTCATTGGGACGGAGCTCGTCGAACGCAAGGGACGGAGGGACCCACCTGCTTGGGCCGCAGTACCCACACGGCGTAGCGTTGACTGGGTAGCGCAGTGCAAAGCTGTTCCGCTCCAACCTCGGACCACTGGAGCTTTTACCGAACCATTAGACAGACATTATGCTTGCGAAAAAGCACTCAGCCTCGTGGGAACGGAAAGGCCGGCCTATTGTCTTGTCATCTCAATCGGGTAACCCACATTCCAAATGGCGCAATGATGTGCCAAACGGATTCGGGGTGGCAACGGGTCAGGGTTTGGTTGTGCGCGTTTCAAGTTGTAACAATGCAGCTCCCTTCACATGACAGACGGGATGGTGACTATATCGCATGGAAATCACCACCAACATGGCGCGAAGAACTCGGTTTACTCAGGGCTCTGTCAGCTTGCATGCATGGATATCGCCGCCGGCGACTGATGAGCTTTAAAATTAAGCGAGATGATGGTGCCCTGCATTGTCCAATGCTTACCCGGGGGAGAGCGCCGCTTCTATTCGGTTAGGTCATATGCGGTGGCACCTCAGTTCACCGCGTGGAACGCGTGATAGCGATATCTCGATCTGGAGCTCTTTCCCGATCCATCCATAATACAGAACCCTCATCGCATGCCCGGACCGAAGTCAGCCCCGGTCCCCTGACGTGCGCTCCGTCGACGCATTGGCAGATTAAGAAGCAAGCCATTCAATTCCGGTTGTACCGAAAGATAAATATTTGACATCGCCGCCTTCTTCGGTCCAGAATCTACGCGTGGAAGAACGAGCGGCTCCATTCACGCACGCTGTGCGGGGCTTGCTGAGGCAGGTTGACGAGCATGCGCGCCACCTTGTGCATGCGCTTGGCCTTGCGCTTGCAGTCCGGAGTCTCGGGTGATGGCTATGCAAAGACATAAGACTTGACGATACGACCAAGGGATAATAACTTTTGGCTCTCACCTCAGGGACAGGAGAGGGAGCCGGCTCCGGTGAAGGAGAAGGAGAAGGCTAGGGGAAAGTGTTTTAGTACGAGCAGAAGAAATATGCAACGACTAACCTCTGGCACTGGGGCGGGCTGAAGGAGGCATTAGCTAGTGAAATAGAAATAGGTGTAAGAGAGAATGCACACCTCAGGAGAGGAGCAGGCTCTGGGCTGGGCTCAGGAGATGGCGCAGGCTGTATCGCAAAGTAAAGATCAATGATGATGATCCGTTGACTGGCGGCACGACCCACCTCAGGAGAAGGCTCGGGAACAGGTGCAGGCTACAGTTCAAAGCCACATCAGCAGGAGTCAAGTTAATATTGCAGGGGCTCTAACCTCGGGGCTAGGCTGTAATGGGAGTTAGGCGAGAGCTTGCACGAGTGAAAGATGTACTAACCTCAGGAGCAGCAGGGGCGCCGTTGCCATCATCGCCTGCAGGGCAGAAGCTACACAGGCGGCGTCAAATCACAGGATCCGGCCAGAGAACAGGGGGCATACACAATAGAGTAGTCTGGAACACCAGCAGTGTTGGTGTCGCAGGCCCACATAGCAGTGCCGCTGGCCTCGTCCAACGCAAACGCATAACTAATATGATCATGAGCAACCGTCTACTCGAGAGATGTGCGAAGACGCACGAGTTGGGGCAGGCGCCCTTGAAGTAGTCGTAGAACTGGACGGTCTGAGGGGTGCACTTGTCGCGCCCAGCAAAGTCGCCAGTGCAGCAATTGGCAGAGTTGGCGGGGTTACCGTCCAAGTTCGCGACACAGGCGCTCTTGCAGCTCAGCACCTTGCCATTGGCGTCAGTCGGGCCACGAAGAGCCTCTGGGCACTGTGCGTTGAGATCCTTTGCACAATCCGGGGAAGGGCAAGAGTTGGAGACTTGGATGGTCATGGGGACGTTGGTTCCATCGACAGCCGAAACATCATACCTGCGGAAGAGAGTAAGGTCAAGATCGCAAGATTGGACACCGGTAGATAGTGCGCACCAATCCACACCGGCGACGCCTTGACCGAAAGTGAACTCGGCAAGAGTAGCAGGTGCCATGCCATAGCCGTTCGCTTGGTCGCAGACGAGGCCACCGAGACAGTTGCCAGTCAAGCACGAGCCTTGACCCCCGCCATCAAAGTTGCAACCTGTGCGCGCCCAGATGCGTCCCGCAGTCCAGTTGTCTTGCGCGTCAAACTCGCGGACGCTGCCAGGCTCAGCGACCCAGCCGCCCTCGATGCCGGGATACGAAGATCCGGCGGGCGTGTAGATAGCAGGCCAGATGGTGTACGAGCACTTGTTTTCGATTTTGAAGTGACGCGAACCTGCTGAGACAGCGGCGGCGGTCGCGAGCAGGAAGGTAGAGCGGCGAAGAGAAGCAGACGAAGAAAACATAGCTTAAAGACGCAAGTGCGTGGGTAGAATGCAACAAAAGGCGGCAACGACGAAAGACGGCGTCGACGTGGGGAGACGAAGAGAAACAGGAGAAGGCGGGGATTTGCATCGGCCAACACCTTTTATGGGTGCGGCATCACACTCCTGATGGGCAGTGCACATCGTCGCGAACGCAGCACCATCAAGAAAAGTATAGGGAACAAATGCATCAAGAACTCAAGAGATAGCGTATACGTTAGTTTGAGGAGTGACTAGGCATACCAAGAGCTCGACTCCGCTCTGTGCTTACATGAAGCCATGTTTTCCAAGCCAACCTGACACTGAAGGAGCATGCGTCGAGATTGTCGCTGCATGTCAATAGTCTCGAGGTCTCCCTTCAGCGTCCTCGCATGTTGATAAAGGACCCCATATTCCATCAGTCAGGGTGAGCTCCACAACCTCTCCACAGCGGCTCAGTCTTTTCGTACTCGGACATCTGCACAACGACTGCATGGGCCATTAATGACCCATATTCGCATATCTCTCTCGGTGCCAATCGCGAACGCTGCGCTCAGGATTCCCGATTCTCTATCTTGGTCTACACCCACTTTGGTAACTCTCCAGTAATGTCCTGGAACCTGTGTTTCCAGACGTATGGTACTGCAAGAATGTATTATTGACCGGCCCGGCGTCGACGAACTCGCACCATACGCACAACGAGATGAGAACCGACTCTGCGCGCACATTCCGCAGTGCAAAGTACATCTCCGAAAGTTTGTGGTGTTGGACGGTAAGCTGGAAATGTATTAAAACTAGGGGCAACCCTACGCTTCCCAAACTGCAACGCACCTTGGACAGCTTCTCGTTGCAAGACCAAACTTCAGATCATGGATGAGTACGGGTCGAGGGTGATGAGCATGGTGCACATCGAGAGTGTGCTACTAGTGCACGGATGACCGGACGCGACAAGCGACTGCGCCCTGGCGACCGCGTCAGTGAACTATCCTGCCGAGACGCAGGAAGTTTGCTGTCGCGCTAAAAACGCCTCTGTTGACAGATGGACGTCTGCTTGCTGGAAAGTAGACGAGCATCAACCAGGAGACCATCAAAGACGGTGGACACAATAATTGCAGCTACTCGCGTGAAAGAGGCTGCACTGAATGAAGGGGTTCTGAATGTGAAAGAGCCGGGTTAGCCTTGTCAAGAGCTTTTGTGAAGACCTCAAGATATGTGGCGACCAGAGACCATAGCACGCCGACGGGATTCGCAACCACCTTGACCTCATCCGTGATGATGATCAGAATGTTGCCGCAGTTTGTGGAAGCCACGAGTCTTCGACCTGGGAAGCACGCAGCCGACAACAGCGACAATGTCGCCGATGACCGTCTGACTCAACGTCTCGGGTACCTAGGCCTCCTTAACATCATTAGTCGCCCAACGTTGAAAATATAGTCAGATCTGTGGAGTCTCTGAACCAGAGAAGCAGAGGGGATGGTCCTTTATTTCCATTGAGAAGGTCGTACTTGCGATAAGAACATTCAGATCAACGACTGCAGCGGGATGCGCGTGAGCCAGATATTCTCCTTGTTTTCGCTGTACGCCACGATAAGCTCATCACCAGCCACGGTAGCATGGGGGTACGAGAGACCGACACGCTTGACGTTGCTGTACCAGGGCGAGTACGAATCAGGTTCTACGCTGTGGACGATACCACGCAGATAATGGAACGCACCGCGTATCCGGAACCCATGTCAGAGACGCATTCGTGCGAATGACATGCTCCGAGTCGAAATGCACTCTATCATGTGCGACGCTGATGCTGAGGGGTTGTCTCCATCGAGTCGAAGGGTAGTACTGTGGATTGTGAACGATGTAGGTTACAGGTCCACAAGCGATTGTTACGGCCCCGAAGAACGTCTTTGTATTACTGTCTGGAACGTTGCTTGGAATGATGCCGTTGGAGCCGGACGTGACAACCGCTGGCAGCCAATCGAGGCCGTTCGTCGAGAACTCGACCCAGGTAACCTGGACGGAAAGTGGATGTAAGCTATAGCACTTGCGAAGGACCACGATCGTACTAGAGAGTTGGCTCCCGAGACATCGCGCCAGAAGCGTTGCCAGTAACCCGCTCCTGTGCTCGTATCGTCGTTGAACCATACCGCCTTCGTGACTTCTTGAACAGCATGCGCTACGTCCGAGGCGTAGTAGGTCCCCGCATTTGTAAGCTGGTAATGCGTAAACGGCATGTTGTGCGGTCGATCGAGCAGAGCCGCGAACTGCGAGCGGAAAGGCTGGGGACACAGCACAGTGGTGACCATAGTTTCGTTCCATTTGTGACGCGCATACCACTCGGTTTGCACGAGCCAGCAGCCGGTAGAGGCGTCGTCGCTGACGGGCAGAACGAAACGACCTGCGCTCCGAGTATACTTGCTGGTGCCGGCATTGGTGCATTGAATGTCCCAAGTCTCGCTGACACCATAGACCGAGCCATTAAACTTGAGGAACGCATTTGGCTGCGCGGCGCGCTGAGCAATCTTTGGATAGGTGTTGTCAGGATGTCAGGATAAAGGGGAAATTTGGGGACGCGGACGTACATCCTGCTGGCACCAGTAAGTGTAGTTGAGCTCAACCGTCTGGTTGCTCAAAAGGGCACTCGGAAGCATGAGTCGGGAGGAGTGAACGTCCAGCTTCCAGTTACTCGCAAGTTGGCCTTTGACAAACCACGACTGCTGGCCCATCTGATCCTCGTCGACGCTGCCCGAGCTCCAGGCGACATAGAGTGTGTCATCGAAGAACTCGGTGATAGCATGATGCGCATATGTCCTACCCACATCATACCCGCCGTGCACCTGGAGGTGTGTCACGTTGGGAAGTAGTGGTAGGCCGGCCATGATGGGATCGTTTGGGTCCAGTGGTGTGGTTGACGTGTAAAGTGACATAGGATCTGGCGGCTGCAGCGCGGCAATAACGCCTCCAAAGGCGAAAGCAAGGAAGATGTATGTGGGCGACATGGTGACGGAGTGAGAGTTCGAAGTGGAGAACGCGGTTAACGTTCGTCTAGTCATGCTCAACTCGGCGCAACATCGGGGTGGCCTCGTGATCAATGCGGCACGTCCATGCCGTCGTGAGCTTTTACGCAGGGGATTCATATCTGCGCAAGCGAGTATTGGTGATTACTGAGCGGAAAGGGGTCTGCCGAGAGTCTGAATAGGTGTTGTCCTGACTGAACCTATCGACATCGGGCGAGCAGTTATGATACACCAAGACGGTCCATGGTTCAAGGCAAGGCTTTGAATGCTTGGGTGGGTTGTATCTGAAGTGAAGCAGTTAAGACATTGAATAGTGACGAGTGAAGCTACTGTTCGCACGTTGTAATTAGTCTTCGTTTTGGATCATTTTCCCGTCATGTAAACAGATTATGAGCGACAAGATACTCGCGCCAGCGAAGGGCGCGCGCGCGCTTTGACTTGCGGCGACCTGACGTTGAGAAAAAAGACAAGAGAGTGCGCGCGGAGTTCGGCGCGGACTTATCCTCTTCGCTTCCTCTCCAATCTCGCAATCGAAAGTCCAGCCGACGACGACTTCGCCCTTCTTCTCGTCTATCTCGGACGGTGCTTCCACAAGTTGCGATCATTCACGATCATAGTTCAGGTTCGGCTTTAGCTGCATGATAACCCCGAGGTCTCGATGAGGAGACCTCGTTGCAATCTCCAGTTGACACCCAGGTCCGCTTACACGAGTCTGAGTTAGCAGACCCATGCTCGAGCCATCGCTCCGACGATGATTAGGCTAATATATTCTCAGGTCGATAGCTATGATCATTCCGGCACGCGCGTGTGATGGAATCTATCCCAAGGCGGCCAAGCCCAACAGTTTGCCAATGTTGAACCCCAAGGAGAAACCCCGTTTCAGCTTCAGATAGGGGCCACGGCACGTGAAATTGACCTGCACGTCATGCTTCTACGAAGTTTAACGTCAGACTGCTGAGCTGTCAAGTCAGCGGAGACGAAGACCGCTGGCTTCGACTCGACATGTCTTGAGCGCACGTTGGCAGAGACGTTGCTGGCAAAATCACGAAGCAATCACGTTGTCGTGCGACATTGCCCCGGACATCGCCGCTCAGCTCTTATCATATCCTTTATCCTTCAATTACGCCACGTCGCTATATCTACCTCTCTCTCCCACTTTTCCTCGCATGACTTCAGGCTGGGCAGAGCTTCCGCTGGAGCTGCTCCTGCAGTCTCTAGAAACTTTTGACTCGCACAGTGAGCAACGATATCCGGTGTTGCTTGCCTGCGCGCTGGTGTGCAGACCGTGGGCATTGTGCGCACAGGCGATACTTTTCCGTCGTGTGATTCCACGCGTTGGAAGGTACACGAGCATCTCCCGCCATTCGGTCAATCAGCTAGTTGCTGTACTGGCAACTGAAACACCGCGCGCCGACTTCCTCGCGAGACATGTTCACGCCATGGGTCTTCACATTGGCATCGACGTTCACTACCGCGGGGATGATGAACAACACGCCGACCTCGATAGTTTGTCGCGCTTGCTCAAAGCATGCCCGCAGCTGCGTGAGCTCAGCATCACTCAAGCGGCGCTGGCGCCTCCCGGCAACGTCTTCAACACCTACCAAATGCAGCGCATCCGCGACCATCCTTCCATGGTCCGACTAAAGCTGAAGGCCGACTGCAACCCGCCAGCAATTATGTACCAGCTTCTGCACGCCTGGCCGGGACTGCACGAGCTCGACATAGTAGCTTGGACGCTCAGTCCTACACCGACGAACCTTCCACCTCGGTGCTCCCTCAAAAGTGTCTCAGCAGCGACGTACGGAGATCCAAGCGCACTGCTTGCTGCAGCAGCACCGGATGTCAAGCGACTCGCGTGCGGGCTGAATTCGCTCGGGTGTATCAGCAGGATCTCGCACTCGTTGAAAGAACTCACCGTCGACTGCACCTACCCTCTGCGCACGCTTGGCGACGAAGCTCGTGTGGCAGACATGCTTGCATCATGTTGTGCTTTAGAGCATGTGGACTTTCAATGCGCCGCGATCTGCCCCGCGACACTGCTTGATGCGCTGCCCGCAACTGTCACCTGGTTACGGATACAGTGCACAGTCAATGCGACGCTACTAGCGAACCTCTTGAGAAGAAGACCCAATCTGAAACACGTCGAAGTTGACATGCTCACCGTGCGTTTTCGGCATGACTACACTGATCTGCGTCAGGTCTGTGCGAGCTCAAATGTGCGGCTCAGTCGCACCCAAGAGGTGGTAGCGGTATGAGATGCCTCCAGAGCATCTATGGACTAGAAATTTCGATGTCAAGCATATCTTATAGTATATACTACTACTACAAGACTTAGATCTGCCTCACGTATGGTCCAATTTCAGGCGTGTACATTCTTGAGCGTTGGAAAACTGGGGCTTGGGAAGGCGCATGAGGGTGAAACGATTGGTTTCCGAACTCGAGAACACAACCAAAGTGAGCCACAAGCTATTCTGAGTTTGGGCGTCTGCTTCGCTTTTCTTCTCACACCCCTTCTGTCCTGACGTACGTCACCGAGACATGCAGCCATTGCCCCGCATACGCGCGGCCTTACTCCTGGAGTTCGATGAGCTTTTTCAGAGTGATGAGCGAAGGCGAGGTGCAGCGAAGTAGGTACTCATGGCTTGAATCATAGCATCGGGCGGGCCATTGATCAGAGCTTTGACATTTTATACAGTACAAGTGCGCCGAGCGAGCTAACACCCGCAAAACACGCCGACATACGGCGAGATTATTATCGCATGCGTGAAAGGATGCTGGCCAATGTCAACGTCTATCTTCTCGAAGCAGCCTTCCTGGCCAACCAACATGTGCCCATCAACCGGCTTCCTGACGATATCTTGATAACATTTTTTTCGCTAGCGAACTCATTGCATGGATCGTCAGTGAATTATTCGCGAACATGTCGCCGCTGGTTCCACTTGTCCCGGAAGACCGCGGCTCTCTGGGCGGGTCTAAACTTTTCTCAACCCGATCGCGCCGTGGTCAATTTGACACGACTACGGGCTCTGCAAGCAAATCTTCTGCGCACTCGCAATGCTCCGCTGGATATCACCATCTCCCTTGGGGACCAGCGCAAAAACTGGATTATCGTCCCCACGTTGAACATTGTCAACGATTGCATACGCTTCCGATCACATCGTCTTCGTTCACTCAAAATCCACGCGCGATGGTACCTTCCAATCAAGGAACCACTCGCCGTTGTGCTATACAATGCACCATTACTTGAACGCCTCGATCTGCGGCTGTATGACGAAGTTTTCGCCAACCCTTGGTTCCTCAGCGTGTGCAGCAGCCATCCATTTCTTCGCCTAACGCATGCGACGTTGGATGGCATTAAATTCAAAACACTAGACGTTTTGCCACTCATGCTCTCAATTACGCATCTCAGCATCAGGACCTACGACGAAGATCTACAATTCGGTCCCACCCTCCTTCGTCAGATACTCGATTCCACGCCAGAAATAATATCTCTTCAGTTGGGTCATCCGATGTCACTTACGACTAGACAAATTCTTGCCGACATAGACTCTGGATGGCAGCGCCCTCCCCATTTGAAGTCCGTAACGTTCGTAGGCGGCGTCGAAGAAGGGGCGATCGGCCTTTGGTATATGGTTAAACAGGTAACAGCCAGTCCACTTTCTCAACTACGGATTTTTCATAATGGAAGCGCCGAAGAATACCCGGCAACCCCAATTCCTGGGCTTCTCAATGAGCTCGAGGAGGACATTGCTCTGAGGGCAGCAACGGATACTAAGTATCGCGCTTTCCACCAATATTACGACGAGAACGTTCGGGTTTATCAGGCTTGCGGTTCAGACTCGAGCGGTCGGCTTATCCACCTTCGCGGCGTTTATCATGAAACTTTCACACTCCCGCGAGCAGATGCGGTCGTACATCTGACCATAGATTGGCCACTCTGGACCTTCACAGCTCGTATGTCAGTGGCCCTGCCCGCGCTCACGGACCTTATCTTTGTCGAGCGTCTTCCTGCGCATTGCCTTTTCAACCGAGGAACCTTTGACTACATGTTCAGGGCCGGCGTAGACACACCTTCAGTCCCCAGTACACCTCAGTTGCGGCGGTTGGAGGTACATCAAGCCGACCTAGTCCTCGTAACACTGCATCTGTTCCATAGTTTTATCGATCACGCTCTGCAGGACTGCCGCTTTCCGTTGGAATATGTGAAACTCGTTGGCGTTATTTGGACCCCAATACCGCCGGAGCAGTTACGAGGTATCGCACTGGAAGTGAAGCACAACAAGGCATATTTGTACGTGGATTAACTGCATCTTGATTATGAGCGGAAATTGACGCCTGTATATTTAAAAGGGATTTACCCTGGCCGGATGATGAGCCAGTGTAGCATTCGCAGGAGCATGACTACATCCCAAAGTTAATGTATGCACGTCGCATGACTAGCTTACCCTTGCCAAAAGCATATTTATTCCTATGAGCAGCCGTCTGAACGTAAAACCTGCGACACGTATGTAGCACAGTATGAAGGCAGCTCGAAGCTGTCGGATTACCATTAGAGTGGCTCTGCGACGTCAATGCGCATCTACTGTCCTCAATTTGTCACGTTGGCAGCTCCGCCTACACTATCACCTGTATCATTCGAGTTGTGCGCCGTGACCGTGTTCTCGGTGAGGAGGTACCTCGCCTAGTCCGACAACAAAGTCGAACGATCCACGGCGCTGTGTATTCGTTAGCTCAATCAACGTCAACACATTAAACCAGAAGTGCCTACAGTTGAGTCATGAAGAAGCGAGCCGATGTTACTATTGATGATAAGCAGGGTGGAGCGTGCGGTTCTCCGCCATGAACGCGGTGGTACGATTAGGCGGATTCTACGCGAGCGAACCTGAAGGAAAAAGCATGGAACGAACTAGAAATACGCACTACTAATATCATCATGGTCAAGGGACGCGCCTCGAAAGACTCGGAAGACTCCGGTAATCGATGCCACTTGGCTTCTTGCTTCGCGTACATCGAGCCTCCGGTTCAAAATACGGGACTGCCCTTTCTTCGCTCACAACAGTTTCCCCGGCCCTTAAGATGGCTGTTGATTTGTCCAGCATTGGAACACTCACTGCGGCATATTCAAAAGGCGAGCTGAAGCCTGCGCGAGTCGAACCATTCTATGCACACAACAGTCAGTCGCGAATCACCCAGACGCAATTTAGCCTTTGAACTGAATCCCGGATAAGATGCCATAAATGAGCGTGTATCCCTCTATCGCGGTGATATGACCAAGCTGGCTGTTGGCGCCATTGTGAACGCAGCCAACCGCTCGCTACTCGGCGGTGGCGGTGTAGATGGTGCAATTCACCGCGCAGCCGGCTCTGACCTTCTGCGCGAGTGTCGGACTCTCAATGGCTGTGCTACAGGCCGCGCGAAGATCACAAAAGGGTACAATCTGCCCGCGGCACATGTCATTCACGCCGTTGGCCCGATCTATGACGATGACGAAGCGGATGCCTGCGAGGAGAAGTTGCAGAGCTGTTATCAAGTGCGCAGTAGCTCAAGGGCTGTAACGCTGACTGATCTCCGTTCAGACGAGTTTGCAGCTCTGCGTTGAAAACAAAATCGAGTCCGTCGCGTTCAGTGGTATCAGTACCGGGATATATGGTAAGAAGCTTATCAAGTTTCTGCGCATCTGTTTTTTCAACGCTCTTATCAGGTTACCCATTGGATGATGCAACGCATGTCGCCCTCAGGACAACACATAACTTTCTCAACTCGGACGCGGGCCAGTCGGTCAGTACTAGTCAATCCCGGATTTGGCTCTGAGGATTCTGATCACATTTCAGATCCAACGAGTTATTTTCACTGTGTTCCGTCAGATCGAGTGAGTGCTTCATGCGTAAGTGGTCAATGAAAACTGATCATCGCCTGCAACATATAGCGTTGACTCCTACAAGAAGATCCTACCTCTTTACTTTCCGCCGGCCGAGGAGGCTACAAGTGCAACATCCCCGCCAGCTCCGGTGGAAACTGACAAGCCAGCTGCTGCAGCGATGACCGTTCCAGACAATAGTGCCCCAAACGAAACCGTTGTTCCGGATGAAGCGCAACCCATGAGTCAGGTAGAAGAAACAGAAGTAGCAACACCTCGTCCTGCAGATGATGACGATGAGCTGCACCCTATGAGTCAAGTTGAAGATACTGGTCCCGCTTCAAGTCATACCTGAGCTCCTTGCTATACGTTGAGTCATTGATCTTGATGTACTTGTGCTAATATCTCAATCTGTACTGTAGCGCATGCTTTCGAAACCCAGCGTACTGTCTTTAACCCACTCATAATGTCGTGGTGCGATGCGAATGCGTTGCTGTTGGAAAATGCGCCCCCGCATGTATGAGATTGAACCTGCATTTGGTTTCAACTTTCGGCCTGTGAGACCCGGCAACTTCGCTTAAGCACACGCGATATGTCTTTCAGCGAGCTGGTGGAAAGGACAGGACAACAAGTTTTCCGCCTCCATCCAGGCGCGGCGTCGACCCTAATGAAACGCGTGCAGGCTTATACAACGGTCTAGAGCACTCCACCGCACAAGTTCCTCATAGAAGTATGTACGATGTACCATATAAACTGTTAGCGTAGCAGCTAGGAACATATTGTTTGCACAAGACGAACACGCTTTCAGCTACGCCAGGTTTATCGATGCATGTACGGCCCGGCTTCAGGCCATGCCGCTGCGGGTTTTTGTTCGGCCGCATCAAAGGTCCGAAAGGCGATATTGCCTGTCATTGACCGATCCTAGCGCACGCCTTTATCTGGATGCAGCGAAGTCGCACGAATACTCGGATGATGTGATTGGACTCCACGCGCTCATGTCTACCTCCCGACTGCTTCTGGCTGGCGGCGTGGTATCCCGGTGATTCATCAGATGAGGCACTCTCCATCGATTGACTTTAAGTTTGACGTAGCGGGGGAGTGGAGCTGACCTAATTAAAAGACAAACCCCGGAAGCTTCTCCCGGTTGGTTCAAGACGGCGGTGAGAGGCGTATTTGACGCAATATGTCCTGATGTCTTGATCTGCTTGCCCTTCCAAGACCCTCGCGATGCTAGATTTCCGCAGGATGCAATGCACCACCCAAAGCTCCAGAAGAACGGGTTTCTGCAATTAAGCACAGAGAGCTGAATTTGGCGCAAGCACATTGCATACCCGAGAGGATGTTTAGAGAGGCTATTTAGACTCGTTAACCGAAGTGAGACGTGCGTAACATGGTACAGGTTGCCCGCTTTCAATAATCTCTATGTGCCAAAATTCAGAGCTTCCACGGCAAATTTAACTGGCAGCATGCACCGGTTCGGCAAGCCTGCCCACGGTGTGAAGCTCGATCGGAACTCCGGGCTACATACGTGAGCTTAATAGCCACGTTATCTCTCGCCTGAAATCATGAACGAGGGCTCGCAGCGTGGAATAATTGCGGTGAAGGATTGTCAATCCGAGGTAATTTATCCCAACTATGTTCAGCTCACGTTTGACAGCAACGCTCACGAGACAAAGGCTACACGCCGTCGAGGAGGAAGCAACGCACAACAACATCCAGGACTCGATGACATCCACCTTGCTCCTAAATGTAGAGATCACATGCTCAACCTAATGTCAGACTTCTACCAAGCTCAGAATTTTCCCAAAACTCTCGACACGCACCAAGCTCCAAGGCTTCCGTCAGCGTGGTGGTCTGGGGCGATCGGTTTTAGTGATGCTAACACAACCAGCATCCTTTACGGGGATTCTCGGCAGTTAACCCTAAAACGCATGTAGATTTAGAACGACCTGAATTCGGATAGTTTACTGCTTCACCAAGGACATTTTGGTACATGTCTCTAGAACACTATCCAAGTGGTATATGATGTACATGAGAGCAAAATGGCATATATTTAGCGGAACCTAGGTCCAGTTCTTGTAAATTGTATTAAAGTTCAACCATATTCAACGATTGATTACTGCCAGAACCTGTGAACCAGAGTTCCTGCGAAATATAGTGCCATTAAGCTCTCATTTACTCAATATACCATGAGATTGTGGTCTAGGGACAGTACCAAATATGTTCTTGGTGGAAACATTGGCGACATCCAGTCTGTGTTCTTTTTACTGTTCTCTAGGGTAATGCCCCATCCTATACCATGCTGGTTGACCATCACTCGTCGGGATCACGGCGCGGTAACACCGTACTTTGACCCACATCCATCGATATCGCGCAACGCCCGCGCGATTATCAGTGCCGAGAACGCAGTTCCTTGCGCGGCGGTGCGCGAGAATCTCAGTGCGCTTCTCCTGAATCAGAATGTATTCCCGCTGCACTCCCACTGTTTGCCATGGAGCACCCTGACCACATTGGTGCGTTATCGTGATTGGCCGACATGCTGTCACCAACTGCATTCTCAATCTAGCTGATATTGTCTTGACGAACCCATGAAGTTGCATTGTGCTCGTAGACAGCTCGGTTGCCGGGTAGCTTGTGTCGCGCGGGCGCCAGATCTGGGGCATCATTTCAGATTTCATCACAAGTTTTCGGCCGGCACAAGACAGAGTGATCTGAATGAATGACTAAGGATCTGCTCCCTTCGACCACCATCGGGCACAGCACAGCAGAAAATGCTATTTTGCCGTGGACTTCACTGGCAGCGGTCCGTATCTGCCGCGCCGTCGTAGCCCAGGCACCGTTGCAGACGCTGTGCGCGTGTCCATGCTCACCGGCTCAGCGGCGCACAGAATGCCGTCAAGGAGATAGCCCAGCGTCTCACCCTTGCATTCAACCATGTACGGCCAGCTCGGTGGGCGACCCTTCCCGGATGGGCGTGAGAGTGTCTGCAACACGTGGCTATCTTGAGGAATTTGTGCCTTCTTCCATGACGTACAGATCTAACCTTGTCTCCTCGTTGTCAAGAGTGTTGTGAGCGATCGTCCAACGAGCCTGAGACTGATGCATCGGTACCTGCTGAAAATGGGTACCACTGTACCTGGAGTAACGGGTGCAATATGTCGTCATTTCATCTGGCATACACAGGCGATGTCGCTGGCAATTCGGTAATGCTGGGATAGGGAGAGCCTTGCTGGTGCAGCTTGGTATGGTTGCCCGCTAGCCCTGCTTTGTCAAACTTGAGGCTAACTAAACTCCTGTTCCACACAGTATCTGCGTGGATCTGGCTCGCATCACTACACTGTAGCGAGGATCCGACATGACGGCGCGGCTAGGCTCATGTTTCCGTGGCGTGACAGTTATTCAAGCAAAGGCTGGCTAAAAAGCCTGTAGACACAATGGTAATTGAAGGCCCCTGCACGTGGCGCCTAAATGTCATTCTCACACTGCAAAAATATGCTGTAGAAGTTTGTTGGCTGTACCCCTCTCACGTTCACGCTCGGCGTGTTTCAGCCTAGATAGCCGCGATATTTTCGATGTCAGCTCTTTAGTGCAGCTGCTGCAGCAGACGATTTCTGCACCCGTCAAATAGGCAAGTGCCCTCAAAAAAGTAACAAGGGATTCTGCGAGCACTCTGCATGATCTAGATTTAGAGCTATTACCACGGAGAAATAGAGCATGGCTAAGAATGCACTTGTAACGGACAATACCTCTCCGCAATCTATAGTATAAACACTAGGCTGACCCGCAAAATCTTTTGGGGTACTCTCGTCTGACACGCGACAACTGTGCGGTTTGATCGGTCGTGAAGTTGTCACAACATGTCGTCACCGGCTGCCACCTGAAACCGTGAATAAATCTGAGATAATCGATTCAAGCATGCCGCGAGCGGATTTTCACGGCCCGCAGCCCATGTGCGAAGTATCCCACGTTGCAAGTATCTCCTCGGGTGGCGCGCGGGCGACTCCCGCCCCTCACTCCCTTGCGCCATCAGATTCCGAGCCGCGATGCTTTGACTGCTGTGGGGCACAGTCGTGCACAACAGCGTCATAAATCATGGAAACCTGTGAAAAAACGGTATTATGATGGAATATTGCGAGGTAAAATGCTACCCGGTGGGACTAACTGACACTGACACAGACACAGGCCAACATGTTTGCAGCACCACGCGCGACAGTGAGAGGACCTGTGGCGGGACCGTGGTATTACCACCGCAAATCCATCTCTAACAAAGACACCGGTTGCCTAACGAAACTGCCTCAGATGCAGCAACCTTGGTATCTTTCTGAGATTTTCTCGGCTGCACAGGCATATCCGCGGCTGTTCTGCGCACCGCTTTCGATGTCTGTGATTGGAATGCTGACCAGACAGATGCTCCGTATCCGTACGGCAAAATCGATGATTGTCGCGTTGGCAGCTGTGTCAGTTGTGATTCTCTCCCACGCCACTCCCAATATTGCGTGAAATTTTCCACAACTACGTTTTGCAACGAGCAAAATGGTTGATGCACCCGCGTGAAGTGAGGAGACGAGACTCTGTGATTAAGGCTCCACGTGTCGGATTTCCCAATTGAGCCCACGTTAATTCTATTTTGCCGGAACTGCACGGCCCGATCGCGCACAAGCCGTCAGGGCTGGCGACGGTGATGTTGTTTACATGTTTGACACAAGCGCAGCCACCCGGCATGAAATTTTTCTTTGTGGCGCGGAAGCGGACCACGGCAAACGCGCGCGCGGGAGTACTTATACCGCCTTGAATTGCTCCTGTCATGAACCTCACAAGAATCCCCTCTGGTCTTGTCGCCGCGTCGTTCTCAATCTCCCTCATCTCTCACCTCATCCCTCACGACATAGTCCAGCATGGTTCGCCCCAACCTCACCTACATCGCGGCAACTACGCCGTCAGCGCCAGCAACCAAGAAGTCCAACTCATCGCTCAAGTCGTCCCGGCGCAGTGCCAACAAGACGACGCGTACCGCAGTCTCACCCTCGAAGCCCAAGCCCGTTTCGCGCACCATCATCCCTGGCTTCGTTCCCGACATGCTGTACCTCCCTCGCACGGTTGATGCTTGGCCGTGGCAGCGCACAGTTAACCCGGCGTGCGATGAAGCGAGACGCGAGTCGAATGAGTGGTTCTATGCCTTCCACCCGTTCTCGCCTGAGGCCTTGCGCGCGTTCGACAAGTGTGACCTCGGTGAGTCTTGCATCTGACACACCTTGCCGAGCCCCCCCCCCTGCTTGTCTCCCGCAGACTGCTTCCACGTGTCTCTCACTGTCGCTTGTCCGGGATCTCGCATGTGTGGACGTGTGCTGACAGTTTCGATCTTCCGCAGGTCTTCTCGCCGCCCTCGCATACCCAACGATCTCCAAGGGTGAGTTTGGGTTCAGCGGATGCTGAGGTCTTATCTCCGAGGATGAAATCAGTATTGACCATATCTGGCAGAGCAACTCCGGTCCGGTTGTGACCTCATGAATCTGTTCTTTGTCGTGGACGAGTACACCGACCTGCAGTCGGGCGACTCTGTCCGCGAGACAATCGACATCGTTCGTGACGCCCTCGCCCACCCGGAAAAGCCAAGACCCGAAGGCGAGATTCTCCTTGGACAGGTGGTCAAAGAGTGCGTCCCCAGTCTCGCTTGACAAGTCTGCGCTTTGCCTCGTGGCCCACGCTACTTGCCGCCGCCCTGTGCTATTGCGTAATTCCAATTCGCGCCGGGCCCCTATCCCGCGCGACCGTCATCACGCCCTGAATATGAGCAGAAGCTGATTTCAACCTCTTTTTTTCTATTCTGGTTTTTCAATCATCTTATTTCCTCACCGGCCGCTGCAACTCCCCCTGGCACATGGTCATCTAGGTTCTGGCAACGCGCTATTCGCAACTCGACTCCCGCGGCCCAGAAGCACTTCCTTTCGGCATTCCGCGACCATTTGGCTTCCATTATTGTGCAAGCAGGCGATCGTGACCGCCGGTACATTCGGACTGTCAACGAGTACATCCACATGCGCCGCGATAACATCGGAATCCGGCCCTCATTCTTTCCCGGCTCAATGAACCTGGACATCCCGATGATGTTTGGTATCATCCTCTCGTCCGGGAGCTTGAGGTAAGTGCCCCTGAGATCCTGGGGTTGTAAATCCCATGCGCTTCGTCCGATCGCTGACAGGGGCCTTCTCTCGCTTAGCATCATGTTGCGGATATGGTCACGCTCGACAACGTACGTTTTCCGCGAACCCTCCGCGCTACTGGCGGGGCTTGTTTATTCAATTGCTGACTCGTTTGTTTCACAGGATGTGGCTTCGTACAATAAGGAACAGGCGTCAGACGACGCGGACTGCAACATCGTCACCATCCTCATGCACCAGTTCCAGACCGACTATACCGGAGCCGTTGAATGGGTCGCGCGGCACCATGCCGAGCTCGAGCGTGCGTTCCTGTCGCTTGCCCAGGAGCTGCCCGTGCGGTTGCGTCGGTCCGGCGTCGTCGTCACACCTTACGTCCAAGACCAGCTCTCGCAGTTCGTCCGCGTGCTGGGCAACTGGCCGCGTGCGAACGACGCGTGGACCTTTGAGAGCTACCGCTACTTTGGCAGCAAGGGCGCGGAGGTGCAGCAGACTCGTGTGGTCAAGCGGACGCCGAAGAAGATTGTTGACAAGAACGCTGCCGCGGCGGTTCCTCACCCCAATGCACCTGTCAATGTCGCAGCTTCGGCCATCGTTGCTGTCAACTAAGTGGGGCCGGCTGATTCCTCCTCGTTCCTAGCACGACTTTACGAAGTTTTACCACACGCGCTCGACGAATGAAACCAGATCTAAGCAATCTACCCCGTATGCGTAATACTTTCGACCTTCTGAAACGTGCCTCATCTTACCTGTATCACTATATTTTGAAGCTTCTGTTCCCCCTTTTTGCTTACCAATCAAACTAACTCCCAAACAACTTCGTTCGTCAACATCCATCACCCTTCGCTATCTGTAGTTTATATTCTTGGACCATTACTGTGCAATACCAAATACACCTCACTCCTATCGAAATCTTCTGTTCGAAACGAAAACATCTTGAACCCCTTTCACAAAGTCACATGCATCCTCCCCCTCAAGAAGGCGATTATGGGGTGGGCAGCAGCAGCAGCATCGACTTTCGTACCTTACCGCGCAATAACAACCAATACATTCACACCGCCGAATCTTCCGTGAGAAGTATATTGAGAGTCCCTTTGGAAAGTTAGGTGCGACTCTTAGGAGTTGCCGGACCATATGAGGCCAACCACCGACATCTGGGCCCTCGCCCAAGTCCGAAGGTCAGGCTAATGGGCAAAACGTCCGTCCAACCGAGAGCCCGGCCGATTGAATAACCTTGGCGCTGCTTTGTTCTCCTTTCAGCCTCTTGCCTCTGTGTGCCGTGGCCGGGATAGGGGCTCACGCGGCATTCGGCTGCTGATGGCGGGATTTTGGGCACTTGGGCACTTGCCGCTGGACTTCTGGCCGGCAGGGTCGTGCTTCTGGACATCCGCCGGATATGTTGGCCCGTAAGGACGGTAGTTCCTTCAAGTCATGTCCCCGAGTCAGGTCCGTCGTTGGATCTAAGCGAGTGACTGGGCGCCGGGGGGACGTCATGAGCCAGCCCCTTTCACGCTGATGATCATACTTTTCGTCATGCAATGCCACTCAACATCCCCCATGTGCCCTCGCTCAATATTACGATGACACGTAATCGAAGATACGATTTTCAAGTCATTGGAATTGTGATGTACGAGCATTGTTCTTATTGAGTACGTGAAAGTGGATTTGAATGGTAGGCCCGGGAGTGAGCGAAGGAACCCATCATGAACCGGGTAACTCCAGCACGGAGATTCTTTCTTCACACCCGAACGGCGACATCAGCGTGTGTGTGTAATATGACCGCGTGCCAGTGTTTACGATGCTCCCTAAACCCGGTCACGCCTGCTGCGCCGGCGACAACTTGCCTTTAGTTAGCGCGGCGGCCACGATGCCCGAGTCGCGAAAGCAGCTCCATACGAGGAAGGGGCTAGTGTTGGCTCGAACCTCATAGATAACAAACCAGAGGGGTACAAGTTGGGTGTGTTTTTTGTGCCAATCGAGTTAGTCGGGAAGCCCAAAAGTTATCTCGACAAGATTACGGGGGTCACAAGATTGGACAACCACAAGTTTGAAGGGGTTGTGCACGTACTTTTGTTGAGTATTAGGACTTCGGGATGTCTAGTCTTGGACACGTGCGGCGCGCACTCCTGTATGCAGTGCTGTGGCCACAAATCTCGTCTCCGAGCACCTGTGCCGGCGGCAGCGCTCGTACTCCTCACCAATAGCTGGCTGTGACTCGTGCTTTCGGATCTTTTGCAGGCTTTGTCGCATTTATAAGTTTGGACGGAGTAGAGGAACACATAAGGTCGAAGTTTCGCATTGCAACTGCCAAGTCCGACATCCCCCCCTGCCGCTTGAGTCGCGATTGCGTAGCTTTGAAAAGCTGTGGCAGATTTTCAGTGGTCCAGGTCAGTCCAGACTGGCTTGCTGATGTGTTGAATAAGCATTGTGGTACTGCATTCGGTGTGGCTGGACCTACTTTGGTCGTTTCAGCTTCGGATCTCTGGCCGCTGCGGCAAGTTAGCATAAACACACAAGCTAAATCTAGCTTTTCAGATGCGGTGTCCGCGAGCTGTCGGGACAATGACTGAGGACTGTTCCACCCGAAAATTCAACGCCTAAACTTGCGTCGACTCAGCCACGGAGTTAACCCGCTTGTCTGAGCTCCCTGGTGGTGGTGGTGGCGGTGGTGGTGGTGGTGGTTGTCCACTGGACCCTTCCACGACATTCTAGACAGCGGAGGATGACGTAGCCGAGCACGGAATTGAAAGGATCCGCATCTTGACCTCCTTCCACGCCATGTCTGCGTTCATGCGCAGCGCGTTCCATTATGCGCCTCACGCGCGTCACGGGGCAAGAAACTTCTCCTTTACGCGTCCATCATCCATCTTTTCGCAACTTCGCACACCCTTCGCGCGCGTTTCGTCGGGCAGCGGCGCACGCGCGTTCACAACCGGCATGGGCGAGGGTGCAATCATGTCCCGCCCAACCCAGCAGCAGGCTTGGACCAGAATCGCAGTTTCTGGATTGGCGATTGGAGGCACCATTTGGGCTACGTCAGCTTTCCTGAATCGCGACACTCGTGAGGGAGGGTTGAACGCATTCGAGCGCGAATATCTACATGGAACATTTCGCTACACCGGTGCTGGTCTGCTTGCAACGGCTATTGGCGCCAGGGTGCTCTTCAAGACGGGCTTCGCAGTGCGCATTATGATGGCGAACCCCTGGCTCGTGCTCGGTGCCGGTCTGGTCGGCGGCGTAGGAAGCATGATGGGTGTCTTCTACACTTCGCCAGAAAACACAACACTTCGCCACGCATTCTGGCTGGTGAGTTCGCCTTCGATCGGGTATTCCACCTTTCTTGGAGGGTCGTACTGAAATTTTGCTCATTCAGGCTTTCAACGCGTCGCAAGCCGCAACGCTCTCGCCGCTCTTTTTCTTCAACCCCGCCATACTGGCTCGTGCGGCTTTGTATACCTGCGGCGTGGTTGGCTCGCTGTCGTACGTCGGTGCGACCGCCAAGTCGGACAAGTTCCTGTACATGGGCGGTCCTCTGCTGGCTGGCGTTACCGTGGTCGCACTTAGTGGTCTTGCACCGATGGCCCTCCCGCTGGGCATGCGTGGCCTTGCCGTTGCAGAGAGCATCAGCCTTTACGGCGGGCTAGCGGTCTTCGGCGGTTTTGTTCTTTACGAGTAAGCACGCTTTCCCGTAATGTCTCTTCTTGTTGTTCACAGAGAGCCTTGTAGTACTCAGAAGATTCTACATCACGCCCGCATGGCTCAGGCTGGCATGGTGCCTCACGATACAATGAGGGAAAGCATCTCGCTGCAGCTTGACTTTATCAACATCTTGTGCGTCTTGCTCGCGTCCTCCGCGACACAGCTCTAACCGCTCCTTAACTGCAACAGTGTTCGTCTCGTTCAGATCCTCGCAATGCAGCAAGGGAGAAAGAAGTAAAGAATCAGCAGCCTAGCTACAAAATGCTCTGCGCCCAACCCACGTGTATCCACCACCAGTAACCACATCTGTATCAATGAACAGGCAATCTCCCCCTCTCATCATGGCTGCGGTCAGCTGAGAAACCTCGGAATCTCTATCAGCACGAGCGCAACGTTGACCGCGGAGTGCACAATAAGATCACAAAATCTCCCATTGTGCCATTGGTCGGGCATTAATCTGGAGTAATGGCACAAGACCGCTCAGTACTCGGAGTTCGTACACAACATGCACGTCACTCCCATCAAGGACGTAGACCGGCATAAGGGCCGGGAATTCAGGCTGGTCATTTGGATACAGCGGGTGGCGGAGACAGTCGCACTGGGACAGAAGCCCTGCCCGTTGCCTCATCCTTCGCCATGAAGTCCGTCGCCCGCCGCCCGCCGCCCGCGAGCATTTCGACTTGTACATGCCGCCCTGGGCAGGACTGCGCATCGATCAAGTTGGCGCTGCAACCGAATTGCGCGGCCAGGCGGAACTCGGTCGAAACTTTATCTGTACTCGGGGTCGACGGTACAATGCTAGCCCTGCGCGTGTCTTTAATAAGCGTGCAGGTTCATAGGAGGATCCACACGGTCGCAACCCCGAGCAGGAGAAGATACAAGACAACCTTGATTGGAGATATCACGACGATTACGCCTCCACGTCTGTCTAACGACTATGCCTTGTCATCGGCTGTAGTCCCTGCAGCTATTTCCATGCGGGTCAGCGGTCGCCATCGCTGGGCGTCTGAGCGCGAAGGCTCGTTCATTCTCCCGCAGGCCGCAATCCAGACGGGAGCGAGTAGCATACTCCAGCATGTACTTGCGCACGGCTTCATAGCGGCGCTGAATAGCGTTCGCCGCGAGGTATCTCCTTCCAGCCACCTCCACCAGCCACCACTCTACACCCATCTAGTCAACGCTGAATTTAGGGTTCTTGTGCACGCAGCTCGACATTGCACACGATCGCAGGTCCTCTAAGGCTGCATATTACTTGTCGTACAGATCTCACGGCTTCATTCCAGCCGGATGCGCCTACAACCAACGTCCGTGACACGGGGGCATCAAAGCCTCATACGAAATCTGGCTATGCAGTCACAATGCATTCACTCAAGCTACTCAGCGACCTGCGATACCTCCTCTTCTCACTCTGGTCGCTACTGCGGCACTCTTTATTACCCTACCAGTCATTGACACTGAGCATACCAACGCCCTCGTCGCGGAGAGATTCTCCACGACGCCGAGCCGACGACAATGCCTTACAGAATGTCAATAGGCAGTGTCCAGTCTAGAACGCCCAGCCTCGAGAGTACAGTCAAACCCACTCAATGTCCTCCACCGACAAGCACCTGTAGCACTCAGTCTATCCGGCATCACAGGCTGAGCCAACCGTGTCTCAAGGTCTACTCAATACACCTTGCCCGTGTGCTAGACTCCTTTCGTGATGCCTAGCAGCGTGCTGTACTATTCAAGCTTTAGCTTTAGCTACAACCACTGTCATGCGGGTTTATGAGATACTTTACATTCGTCAGAACAGTCCACGCGCGACGGACGTCGTCCTGGTCATGGTGCCCGACTGCATCGCTGAAGTGCTCTCCGTACTTCCACTACCCGCACTCGCCGTTCCCTCTTCGACCTTCTCAGCCCTCTGAGCAAGAACTCTTGCCGGCGTGTAGTCGTGCAGGTAGAAGTAGAATGCAGGTAATGCAACGCACAATGCGCCGGTGATGTTGCCGAAGAACGAGGCGAATAAGGACCTGCAGGTATAGCTGTCAACGCGCCTTCTTTGCTAGGGCAGACAAGCGACAACAAGTAGAGGGGACGTACTTCTTGATGTACTCGGCTGGCGTGAGGTCTGCATCCAGCATCATGCCCAGCGGGAGCGAGAACATGTTGGCTATCCGTCCGCAGAACAATGATACCATATTGATATCGAACAATCGTCAGCAAGACTAGGCCAGCGAGACTCTCAACGAAACTCACCGACAACGTGATCGAAAGAACATGCCACAAAGATCCAAATGGGGAACCAAATCGCTACTACCTTCGATATGACCTCTTTGGCTGATAAGCCCTGCTACGGACGCAATCGTACGCATTAGCAAACGAGTATGACTGCATCGCCCGCCAACTCACCCAGACCGCAATGGAGACTAGCCATGTACATCCGATCGCACGAAGATTGATCTGAAGCCAGTTGGGGTCGACTGCCTTCTTTCTGAGAGATAGAGACCAAAGACGAGCAGTGGACAGGATGCCGGCGCGCAATGTCAAAATCAACATGAATGTGTTCAGCGGAGACAGCTGGATTCCATCATGAAGAGAATACGAACTGTACGTAGTGGTGAAGATACGTCACGTAGGGCTCGTGGGTGAGCAAGTCGGTATAACGAGCAAGCACTGCCGCAAAGAAGAGGCTGCCCGCGAGGTTGCCCCAGAACACGATGAACCAGTTGACCGGTAAGCTCCACCAGGGCAACGCGCGTGTGAGGACGGCCATAGGGAACGTCTGCATCGTCAACGAGATAATAAAGAAGGATGCAGGTCTTTAGCACGTGATGGTCAAATTGGAGAAAACTGCAGTGCACCATCATATTGCTCGTCAAAAGCTCCTGACCTTGCAGAACAATCATTACAAGACCGACTGGAAACACAAAGCCACTCATGACTTGAGAGCTCGTCAATGATTGTTGATTTATGAAGAGGCGTAGAACTTGCCCGAAACAAGGCCGGGATTTGATTGTGCTATCCCCGGCGACCCAGCGCTAAGAACCATCGAGAGCATCCCGCCGGACGAAAGTAGCACACCCGCATTGACCTGCATGCAGAAAGAATTAGCCGACACCCACCTGAGGTTCAAGGGCTCCCACGACGTACAGCTTTGAGGAACACCTTGAGTGGAGGCATCGAATGCTTCTGAACAGCGGTCTCCACTAAGACAACAGCGGTTTCCGCGGGCGTAAGCGTCGACATGGTATTGTTGGTTGTGGCGTAGTTTAGTGTTAGGGACGTCGTGCTCGTTCCTGGCTTCGTCGTAGGACTAAAACGATACTCTTCGCTGTTGCGGCAGGGCGGACGTAGTCAACTTAGCACGGGGAGAAGCTGGCTATATTTCGTGGCCAAAGAGGCGCGGCACGCGGTTGCGCCAGGGGGTGAGGCAGCGCAGGGCTCCCAGACGTCCGGCGCGACATACGCAACGTCGCTTTGCGAGGTAAGCATGGAGTCGAGTCACGCTACTTAGGACTTGCGGGGCATAACACGGGCTCGCCAAAAAGAGCGGGCGGGTGGGGAGCAACCGTGCTTCGGCGCGACAGGAACGCCTCCGCTGAGAGATCGACGCATGTTGTCTTCGGTGTCAGCGATGGTGATGATGCAGCCTTGTCTTTGAACGTGTATGACGTAGGCCTTAGAGCATTTCAAGGTCATGGAAGGAGATTTAGAGGACAGATAGGGATAGTGGATTGTGGATTGTCGATGTACCGTGCAGAACAATGCTAATGGTAGGAAGAAGTGCCATGGAAGTAGCCGACACGAAACTTACAAACTGCAGGGTCGAAATCTACAGATAGTTTTTACTTCCTGATGGGCTCCTCATCATGCAGATGGATACCCAAGAGCAAGAACTCGCTCATAGTAGTGGAAACAGATGTTCGGGCAACCGCCGCAACGCACAGTCAGAAGACTTTGGTAGTCTATCGAACAACTAGCAGTTGACTGATCTGCTCTCTACTGTCAATGAGCTTTTTTTATTCCTCGTATGAATGCTGTCACGAGCCGCAGTTGGCTCGTCTACCCCCATCCAGCATTAAGTATGCGCCGGCGATAGCAATGCGTGATTACTATGAAGGAGAGGATGTATGCATGTAGCTTCTATATACACACCATCTAGTGTATCGGTGTGAGAAAAACCTCTTAGGCTACCAGACCACCGATTGCCACGCGGCTACCGGCGACAAAGCAACTTCTCGACGCATGCGCTCGCCGGTTCCGCAAATGAGAGGTGTAATAAATTCCACGTCTACTACTATGCACTGCCCTGGTAAATCCGAGCGATCTATGGCTGTATAGTCGCACCAGCAGAAAGTACTCTCTTACTTACAGTCGCCGTCATTTATGATTTAGCCAACGGTGACTATTGGTTTAGAGACGCCATTCGTTTAGATATGCGACAATCAATATTTATCTGAGCTTGCCCTTATATAAGCCATTCTCATGTCAATCTCGACAAGTAGGTACAGCTGCGGCGCAGCATGTTGGCTCATAGAAGTGGCACATCCCACCAATGAGCCCCTAAGAAGTACAGATTTCGGCAGCATGCAATTCCGCAGCGGTAGTCAGCCCTGCTTTCATCTCTTGACTAAGTGTTCTGCATAAGCACCAGAGTGAGTATAAAGTAGAACACAGATGTTATAATTGTCAGCTGGCCTAGATATACCTTGCCTCCCTTCTCGCCACTACCTCCACATTGCTAGTCATGGTCCTCCGCCTGATCAGTGCAACAACTGTCACAGCATTTGCAGTAGCAGCTTCCGCGGCGACTGTCAACGTTCTGTTCGTTGGTGACGACCTTCTTCTTGGCGACTTCAGCACCGGTGGAGTTCCAGCCGTCTTCAAGGACATGGCAGACCGCATCCCTGACCTGATCGACACATATAATGTCACTATTCAGGCCACGTCCGGATTTACGCTGCAGGACCACTTTGAGAAAAGTGCTGCAGTCATCGGGCAGCCACAGTGGAACTGGATCTACCTCCAGGAGCAGACGACACTTGTGCTCCCAGACGAACAAGGCGGCAACCACGAAAGGTTTGCTGAAGGGGTCAAGAATCTCCAGAGCCTGATCCAAAACACCTCCAACGCGCACATCAGCCTCTTCCAGAACTGGTTACTGTGAGTAGACTGGGATTAGCAAATGAGCATGCCCATACTCAACACAACGATAGGCCCGGTCTCGTCTACCCCGCTGGTGCCCCGTACAACCAAGATGTATACCAGTGTGGAGAGGACCTTCCAAACATCATCTGTATGCAGGGCGATATCTCAGACAGTCTCGCTAGTGTGAGCGTTGGGTTCGACATCGGCGACGTCGCCTTCCCGGGCAACTCCTTCCTGTGGTCCATCGACGACGGAATTGCTGACGGCAACCCGTACGACGGAGTCGAGGCCGGCATCAACCTCTGGGCAGACGATAACGTGAAGGCGAGCAAGGCTGGCGCTTATGTGGCAGCGCTGTCACTGCTAGCCAACATCGCCAGCTTCGCTCCGAGTGACGTGCCGAACGGCGTGAACTCAACGGCCGATGCACTGGGAATTTCGTCGGACGTAGCGACAGAGCTCCAGGCTCGTATCGAGTGGATAGCCAGATCTTGAGAGATGTCTGGCAGCGCTCGTTAGTCTCTGTATACCTCGGTATTTAGTCGACTGCGCATGGACGCTAGTGTACTCGAACCGATGGATAGTAGCAGAACGAGGCGCCCTATGTTATTCGATGCTGGACCAAGCTGGATGGTACAACGGCAGGATCCGCCTGACCGATTTCCGAAGTCAGCTTTTCTTCCTCCGAACGGAGGCCTGTTTGGCAATCGTGCCAACCATTGCTTATGCCTCTTCCGCGGGCCGATCGTCCTAGTATGGTGTGATATGGGCTGTGCCCTGCCATGTGTGAGCACAGCACGTTCCTTTCTGGGGAATCCGCAGCGCAATCGCTGTCCCTCTTTGGCAGCCACGCGCCGGCGCAGCGTACTTGCAGAGCTATTTAATAGCGTCTGAGCGCAGGATCCAGTACACTCACTTGACCTTCGCATTCGAGATTTGCTCGCCCTTTGCTTTCTTCTCTCCCCTCCATTTTTCTTTCCACCCCACAATGCGTCTGACCCAACTCGCTGTTATTGCCGCCGCATTTGGCTTTGTAGCCGCTCTCCCCGCAGACCTTGAGGCCGCTGAGCAAGACCTTGACCTGCGCATGACGTCTGACGTCGACGAGCCCACGTACCACGACTTCGAAGCACGCGAGCACGATTGGGACTCGTTCGCTGACGAAGACGAGCTCGAGCTCGACGACGAGGAAGTGGAAGACTTCAGCGATCTCACCGATGAGCATGAACACAGCCTCGAAACCCGTGCGGCTAGCAAGAAGACCATCAAAGCTTGGCTCACTGCTCACAACAACGAGCGGAAGCGCCACGGCGCAAAGGCTCTCGTCTGGAACGCTACGCTCGCCAACGCAGCCACCAAGTGGACCAACACATGCACGTGGGGACACTCAGGCGGTAAAGTTGGCCCGTACGGCGAGAACCTTGCTACTGCGGTCCCTGCGTCTTCAGGCGGCCCCAAGAAGTCGGTTGACATGTGGAACAATGAGCGCAGTTCGTCATCCCTCTTGCTGATACCTGAGTTGTTTTACTGATTTGGATCTACTCAGAGGACTACAATCCGAAGAGCCCGAATTACTCTCATTGGACTCAGGTCGTGTGGAAAGGCACGCGTCAGGTCGGCTGCGCTGCTCGTTCTTGCGGCAAGCTGAAGTCAGACCCCTTCGGAACTTCGTATGTCTCCGTCCCGACGACTTCGTAACCGATCCTGACCATCTGCACAGAAAGGGACACGCGGAATCTGGGCCTGCGAGTACTACCCTCCTGGCAACGTCATCGGGCAGTTCGGCAAGAACGTCCAGAAATGATCGTCCGGCTAGCGCATTGTATTCGTTGATTGTCTTTCAATTTATCTTTTATTCACTCTTCACTATCTCAATCCTGTGGCATCGGTGTCCTCTGTGAGATGTTAAGCGGCTATGAATTCGTATCGCATAAGGCTCGTAAGTTCTAAGCAGACGCTGATCCGGGCCGCCGTTGACAAAAGCGGTGACCCATCGAGCAGCTCATCGTCGTTGGAGTCATCAAGTAGTCACGACAGTTCATCCGCGTCTTTAAGATCAAGCTTGAGTAGCTCAGAATCGACCTGCAGAGATTCGGACCTCTCAGAAGGACGGTGCCGGCGCAAGCAAAAGAAGCACAAAGAGTGGCGCAAGAAACAGAAGCAGTTGAAGATCGCCGTGTCGGCGATGAAGCCAACGGCTCCTGCGGCCTGGGATGGTACACCAAACTGGAACAGGTTCGAGGAATGGCAATGGCTTGTAAAGAACTACATGCGCAATGGATTCATTCCTCTTGGTTCTCGACGCGCTCCTCTGAGGGAGCGCGGAGTTTGCCGTCGCCCGCGATCGTCGAGGGATAGCGACGATAGCGGCGAGAGTGGGGCAACGGTCGCCTCGCGGCGCCGTCCGCGCGTCGCAGGCCCGCCGATTACGAGATCAGTCAGGCGCTGCGATGGAACAATGTTAGAACTAAACATTATAAGTAAACGAAGGGTTGTGGGCGCCGGGGGGAGGGATCAAGTCTCCTGGGTTGCGCTCGGAACTGAGAACGGTAACGCAAAAATATGTAGGGGGAGAGACTCCTTCCTACACGGGTGGGTGTTTCTCGGGTAGTGCTTCGTGGGGATAAGTTCTCGATTCAAGAGTAAGAGTGTAAGACTAGGTACAAAAAGGTCCGACGGGACTGGCTTTTGTACCTACGGAAGCTATCTAATAGGATCCGCTACAACCATCTCACACTTCGAGATCATCTCCCAGCCGGCTCATCCACCCGTCTTCCTTTTCGTTCTTGGCGTTTGAGCTCCCGCTGATGGCATGCTACTAGCCGTGGCTCATATCAGTGGAAGTGAAGTATATCCGTTAGGATCATGATCACATGTCCTCCATTTCAGCAACTCCACTGTTTCCAAACTGCGGCACCGCGACTCTTCCATTGGGCACTTTTGTGAACTGGAAAAGTATAAATTGACAAAGGTGGTATTTGAAACTCAAGAGCTCGCTCTCTGGCATCTCAAAACCACCTCAAGCTAGTAGAATGTTCGCCCTTCAAGCTCGCCGTCCTCGCCTCCTCGACCAGCGCTGTCCCCACCAACGGACTTGGACTCAAAACCCTCTCGTTCAGAGTCATCAAGATGACTCCTGGTCACGCATCAACCGTGATCAAGCGAAGTCCTGCAACGCATGGCGTCACAAGTCGTGTGAATCGAGAATTTGCAATTACAGCGAGGTTCGTATGTCATCGCGAACGTCTTTATTTAGCCCATGTTGATGAGAATAATGAATCCTCTGCCGTGCCAGAGCCTCGTGGGACACTCAAATTTTATCTGGCGCGATCAGACAAAGCGGATGGTGGACGGCTGCATTGCGAAGACACCGTCTCAAAAGACGACCATCGTCGTCACCGGTACCAAATGCCAACCATCAGCTGTCCCTTTTGTACAGCGGTGAATAGCCTGTGGACTACGCTCTTGTTGTAGAGTGTTAAATGGTGTCCCGAGCATGCCAATATATTAGCCACACCATGCAACCAAACCTATGCTGTACTCGCTTTCTTTGATTCTCGTCCAAAATGTGGACAAATATGGCAGACATAATTCGGGACGTACACATCCTCAAATGTATGCTTGACGAGCAGTGAGTAGTAGCTGACGTCAAGGTCCGCGGAGATTCAGTTATACTTCGAGAACGTCGTATCGCGGGCGAGGAAGAAGCACGATATCTCATTCAGGTCTTAGATATTAATCTCAGATGTGAATAAGCTCAATGTCATCGGGTAAAGGGCTCTCCTCTTGAGTGTTCATTTGGTAGGATAGCTCAAGTCGATTGCATATCTATTCTGCTGCAGGTATAGACTATAGCTCCTTTGGCGATTTTGACGCAGTACTCCTGCTTGCTGCAAAAAATACTCATTCATAGGGAAAAGGGCACTGCGCAGATCAGTCGCTGGCCATCGACGGTCACCGTGCCAGACCGTGAGCACCTAGTACTGAGCTCCATCAGACAGATGAAAGTCTAGAGTGCAATTTGATCGTACACCGGAAGGTATCGATCAGTTTTCAAACAGAACCGTCAGCGAGGTGGCTTCAACATGAACTTATCGATGAATGCTTTCGTCCGGGATGCTAAGACTATACGATAGATCTCTTTCACGCAGGTTACATAGTCATATCCATCACGAGACTACTATGTGTCCTCCGTCGCAATGTCACGTTCAAACAGGGACAAATATCGTGAGATGACGGAGATTTGGCTAGCCAATGTATCTAGGAAGACTTCCAACAGACTCTCACCCCGTCATTCTACGGTACACGGGAAGCTCAATACCGCTCTGAACCTGCCATTTGTTCGTTATAGTAAATCATCGGATGTTGTAGAATCAGCCCTTGATATGTGACAGGATCATAGTATTAGGGTAAAGCTTCGAGTACTAGAGCTCGAAGTACTCTTCGATGTCGAAAGGCCACCTCGGACCGAATATGTCGTCAGCAACTGGTGGAATCTTTGTGAAGCCCGACCTTCCGATGACGTTAGAATCTGAACGTCTCGCTCTGATAAGTTCTCTCACCTCAGAGGGATATCAGAAGTAAGAAACTCGATCGCAATGCGTGAGGAGGCTGTGGCTGCGTCCGTGCATGAAATATCGAACAACTTCAAGCTGTCGAGTGGCGTGGCGAGGTCAGAAACCAGCTTATGGAGGACATCTTCGATATCCTTCACGGTACATTCAGGGATACTACCGTATAACTCGACCGTGCGCAATGCTGGGCATGATACTCGTACCCGAGGATTGCGCGGCATCCTCCGGGACCACCATCCAAAGAGCTGATGCTCCGCAACTGAGGAAGCACGATTGGAAGATCGATGCGAATGAACGCCTCTATTTCCATGGTAAGAGAGACGAAGTCGGACGTGAATGGAAACGATGTCGGAACGGGAACGATCACCGTGCGAATTAACCCAGAGAGCTTGCGTGCGTCGAAGATACACTTTGCTGAGTTAGTCGTGCATGCAATCGAAAGGTCGGCTTCAGAAGTTGCTGATCTGCTGAAGATGTCCGTTTGCCAACCGTTAGGAGCGGCTCTATTCTGCTTGACGATGATGCGCTGTACATCCTGAACATTACCGCTTTAACTTTGGATAAAGCCTGTAGAGTTTGCATTGCAGCGTCTCCCGAAAAATAGATGCTGTTGAGATGTCTTGGAGGGGCGTCCCAGCTGAACTCTGCTGCGGGATGCTGGTGGATGTTGACCAACTGGATGTCTGTGATGTTGGGAAAGCACGAAAGGAGCCAGAGTGCTGAGAACCTTTCGCCTGCTGCTTCCTGAACGCAATTTGCATCAAGGCGCAAATCGACAACGGACTTGAAATACGGAAGCGCAGACATTGCGATGTTGGCTCCGCTTAGATGAAGGCGTTGCAATGTGGTGAAGTCGGCGGTCGTAAACGGAACAGGATGGCCCTCTCGATCACGACTAACGTTCGAAACGCTGCGGTCGGAAAACACTATGCTCAGACGCGATGGTGAAGAGGACCAATTGATCTTCAGCGACTGCAGCGACGGCCATGAATAAAGGGCAACCGTTTCTGGGTCCCCATCGTACTCGAGTTGGGCTTGCAGCTCAACTGAGCGAACACGGTCTGGAGGCAGCGCGAATAAGGCGTTACGCAGAATAGTCAAGCTGCTCCCAAGCACTTCCCGGATATAATCTGGTCTTCCGGACTCATCTTCGCTGGAAGTCAGATATTCCGGCTCGCTGAAGCTGAACTTGACGTCGATTGGGAGATGCGCCGAGCGCTCACAGCTCTGCTGGACAGTGGCGCGAAAACCTGGATGCCCAGCCCATAAATCGACGTAGGTTCCAAAGCGTCGGCGTCGCGCACACCGCCCGCCTCCATCGCTGGCAGACCCACGCCACCTTGGCCCGCGGCGTGATGTCAGAGCTCGGCGAAGATCAATGCGAGGGTGTCCTCGTTCAAGCGGTTAACCGCTGCGAACTGATTGACGCGACGGCCGACTGTTGCGACGGCTTCGTCAACAAGACCGTGGATAATGGGCTGAAGAGAGCGCAGATGGGATACAGCCATGACATGTTGTTTGGCGTTGCGCGGCCTTGTGAAATGTCAGCGACGAAACTTTGCGGTTGACGCGCCACCCACACATCAGGAAGGTGGGAATGCATAGCGGCGTTTAGCTCTCGTGTGAGGATGCTCAGCATTGCGGACTGGAATTCGGCCGCCATGATGCAGAAGGGCAAACGCGATTTGTGGCGGCGAGATCCGGCCTCAGATCGACGGATGAAAAAGGAAAACAGTATAGTTTTCGAAGGCGCAGCAGTATGTACAGCTCCGCAAGACTCTGACAATACAATCAAAAACAAACAAAGCAAAAAAAGTCCATCTGCTGCCATTAATGGCAGCTCAGGAGTCACCAGGCCTCCGGCATGCCTGGTATCTCGCCGCCCCAAGTCGCACTGCTGCCCAGGCCGGCGAGATTGACGAAAATGCCGTCGTTGCCGTTCATCGGAAGGCCGAGGTCCTTGAGACTCGCCTCCTGCAGCCAGAGTGGGATTGGGATGCTGCCCGGCGAGAACTGAAGCATGCGTGGATCGGCGGGGCCATGTCAGGCCCATGTCCTCGAGAGTCAGCGCCTATAGCTCCTTTGGCGATTTTGACGCAGTCCTCCTGCTTGCTGCAAAAAAAAAGATTCATTCATAGGGAAAAGGGCCTGGCGCAGATCAGTCGCTGGCCATCGACGGTCACCGTGCCAGACCGTGAGCACCTAGTACTGAGCTCCATCAGACGATGAAAGTCTAGAGTGCAATTTGATCGTACACCGGAAGGTATCGATCAGTTTTCAAACAGAAACCGTCAGCGAGGTGGCTTCAACATGAACTTATCGATGAATGCTTTCGTCCGGGATGCTAAGACGATACGAGATCTCTTTCACGCAGGTTACATAGTCATATCCATCACGAGACTACTATGTGTCCTCCGTCGCAATGTCACGTTCAAACAGGGACAAATACGATACGGAGATTTGGCTAGCCAATGTATCTAGGAAGCTTCCAACAGACTCTCACCCCGTCATTCTACGGTACACGGGAAGCTCAATACCGCTCTGAACCTGCCATTTGTTCGTTATAGTAAATCACCGGCAACCCTCATGGCTTTCAGCCGCACAACCGCCACCCTGCTAATGCCGGTAGCACCCCGTCCTAATTGGGACCGCCCGGGACATGAAGGGGGTAGGTGAGACCATTTGCCGACCACCGCATGTTCGCAACGCCGATCCACGCCTCACAGTTTCCGCGCGCCGCATAAAGGGGGACGCAGGACGCAATGCAGCCAACACGCTGCAAACCGCACCCTCACGCACCGAAACTGTACTATATGCGCACAGTCTCCGTCCTTGCGCTCTCAGCAGCCTTCACGCTCGCCGCGCCAACCTCTGAGCACATAGTCTCGAACTTCTCCGTTGAACCTCAACGGATACGGGATGAAAATGAGCTGGAAATAGCACGTAGCGGCGATGCCCGTCACAGGAGACAGCTGAGTTGGTCGTCGTGGACGAGTCGAGCATCTCGCAACAGTCGCAAGAGTGCGCGGTCCTCGTCTTGAGACGACTCTGCCGACACCGAAGACAGGCAGACACAGCATGATGATGTGTGGAAGGCGAGCTGGGCTCAGGAACCACCCACGAATGTTGGTTGAATCTGTACGAAGGTGAAGCCGTCAGGCTGTGCGCCCGATGCGTGTAATCGTAAATCTGTTGAGAACAAAAATTCATATTGTAGAATCAGCCCTTAATATGTAACTGAATCTTATTACTAGTTTAAAGCACTAGGGCTAGAAGGACTCTTCAATGTCGAAAGGCCACCTCGGCCGAACATGTCGTCAGCAACCAGTGGAGTCTTCGTGAAGCCCGGCCTTGGAATGACATCAGAATCTGAACGTCTCGTTCTGATAGTTTTCTCACCGAAGTAAGAAACTCGATCGCAATGCGTGAGGAGGCTGTGGCCGCGTCCGTGCATATTATATTGAACAACTTCAGGCTGTTGAGCGGCATGGCGAGGTCGGAAACCCATGTATCGAGAACATCTTCGATACCCTTTACAGTGCATCGAGGAACAGTACCATATAGCTCGACCGCTCGCAAAGCTGGGCACGATACTCGGGCCCGAGGATTGGCCGTCGTCCATCCGGGCCATCCAAAGATCTGCATGCTGCGCAACTGAGGAAGCACGACTGGAAGGTAGATGCGACTGAACGCGTGAATTTGGATGGCAAGAGAGAGGATGTCGGATGTGAATGGAAATGGTGTTGGAGCGGGAACGATCGCAGTGCGAATTGACCCAGAGAGCTTGCGTGCGTCGAAGATCAACTTTTCTGAGCCACTCGTGCATGTAACTGACAGTTTGGCATAGGAAATTGCTGATCTGCTGAAGATGTCCGTTTGCCAATTGTCAGGAGCGGCTGCATCCTGATCGATGACGACGCGTTGTACATCCTGAACATTGACTGCTTTAAATTTGATGACAGCCTGTAGAGTTTGCATTGCAGCGTCTCCCGAAAAATAGATGCTTTTGAGATGTCTTGGGGGGCGTCCCAGCTGAACTCTGCTGCGGGATGTTGGTGGATGTTGACCAACTGAATGTCTCTGACATTGGGAAAGCACGAAAGGAGCCAAAGTGCTGAGAACCTTTCGCCTGCTGCTTCCTGAACGCAATCTGCATAAAGGCGCAAATCGACAACTGACTTGAAATACGGAAGCGCAGACATTGCGATGTTGGCTCCGCTTAGATGAAGGCGTTGCAATGTGGTGAAGTCGGCGGTCGTAACCGGAACAGAATGGCCGTGTCTATCACGACTAACGTTCGAAACGCTGCGGTCGGAAAATACTAGGCTCAGAAGCGATTCTGATGCGGCCCAAATTAATCATTAGCGACTGCAGCGACGGCCATGAATAAAGGGCAACCGTTTCTGGGTCCTCATCGTACTCGAGTTGGCATTGCAGCTCAATCGAGCGAACACGGTCTGGAGGCAGCGCGAATAACACGAGGAGCCAACCGCTGTATTCCGGACCGGAATACAGCGGATATTGATGGTCAATTTTGCCCAGTATATGCAACTGAAATACTCCATAATATACTTGTGTTCTATTTGGGAAGTATACCACGAGTATATTGGGCCAGAGACAGAGCTGGCCCACTCGGCCGAGTAATCCTCTAATATCTCCGCTTTGAGCTACTCCGGGACTACTCGAGCGAGTAGAAATGGTTTATTCCCAGCTGGAAACACTTGCGCAGTTTCTGGTCATGTGGTACTATAGTATTCCAACCCGACTGCAATGCAGAGTATTTCCCGCCAAATGGTCCCTGAGTATTCCTGACAGGTACACTGAGCCGCATAGTTCCGCTGTATTCCCACTCGGAATCGAGAATACAGCGGAACTATGCGGCTCAGTGTACCTGTCAGGAATACTCAGGGACCATTTGGCGGGAAATACTCTGCATTGCAGTCGGGTTGGAATACTATAGTACCACATGACCAGAAACTGCGCAAGTGTTTCCAGCTGGGAATAAACCATTTCTACTCGCTCGAGTAGTCCCGGAGTAGCTCAAAGCGGAGATATTAGAGGATTACTCGGCCGAGTGGGCCAGCTCTGTCTCTGGCCCAATATACTCGTGGTATACTTCCCAAATAGAACACAAGTATATTATGGAGTATTTCAGTTGCATATACTGGGCAAAATTGACCATCAATATCCGCTGTATTCCGGTCCGGAATACAGCGGTTGGCTCCTCGTGTAAGGCGTTACGCAGATATTCAAGCTGCTCCCGAGCACATCCCCGGAGGAAAGCTGGTCTTCTTTTGTCATCGTATTGGCCCGGATATACGGGCTCGCTGAAGCTGAACTTGACGTCGATTGGGAGATGCGCCGAGCGCTCGCAGCTCTGCTGGACAATGGCGCGAAAGCCCGGATGCCCAGCCCATAAATCCACGTGGTTCCAAAGCGTCGGCGTCGCGCACACCGCCCGCCTCCATCGCTGGCAGACCCACGCCACATTGGCCCGCGATGTGATGTCCAGGAGCTCGGCGAAGATCAATACGAGGGTGTCCTCGTTCAAGCGGTTAACCGCTGCGAACTGATTGACGCGACGGCCGACTGTTGCGACGGCTTCGTCAACAAGACCGTGGATAATGGGCTGAAGAGAGCGCAAATGGGATACAGCCGTAGCATGATGTTTGGCGTTGCGCGGGCTGGTAAAATGTCAGTGACGAAACTTTGCGGTCGACGCGCCACCCACACATCAGGAAGGTGGGAATGCATAGCGGCGTTTAGCTCTCGTATGAGGGTGTTCAGCAAGGCGGACTGGAATTCGGCCGCCATGATGCAGAAGGGCAAAACGCGATTTGTGGCGGCGAGATCCGGCCTCAGATCGACGGATGAAAAAGGAAAACAGTATAGTTTTCGAAGGCGCAGCAGTATGTACAGCTCCGCAAGACTCTGACAAATACAATCAAAAACAAACAAAGCAAAAAAAGTCCATCTGCTGCCATTAATGGCAGCTCAGGAGTCACCAGGCCTCCGGCATGCCTGGTATCTCGCCGCCCCAAGTCGCACCGCTGCCCAGGCCGGCGAGATTGACGAAAATGCCGTCGTTGCCGTTCATCGGAAGGCCTAGGTCCTTGAGACTCGCCTCCTGCAGCCAGAGTGGGATCGGGATGCTGCCCGGCGAGAACTGAAGCATGCGTGGATCGGCGCCGGGCCATGTCAGACCCATGTCCTCGAGAGCGTCGGGTCGGTGGGCGCTCCGAATGGATCGAGGGGTGCGGTCGCCGCCGAGGTAGACGGACCAGGCGTCGCCGTTAGACCGATCTTGCGGCGGAAATTAGCGAGCATCAAGCGTAGGGTCAGCGCTGGGTTCAGGAACCACCCTCGAATATTCATTGAACCAGTACTAAGGGGAAGCCTCGGGATGTGCTCCGGATGCGTGTCATAGTAAATATGTTGAGAACAAAAATTCATGTTGTAGAAATAGCCCTTTATGTGACCGGGTTATAGTATCATAGTAAAGCTTTGGGCCCTATGGCTTGAAGTACTCTTCGATATCGAAAGGCCACCTCGGACCGAACATGTCGTCGGCAAACGGTAAAATCTTGGTGCAGTGCGGCCTCGGATGGACGTTAGAATCTGAACGTCTCGTTCTGATAAGTTCTCCCACCTCAGAGGGATATCAGAAGTAAGAAACTCGATCGCAATGCGTGAGGAGGATGTGGCTGCGTCCGTGCACGTGATCTTGAACAACTTCAGGCTGTCGAGCGGCATGGCGAGGTCGGAAACCAGCTTATGGAGGACATCTTCGATATCCTTCACGGTACATTCAGGGATACTACCGTATAACTCGACCGTGCGCAATGCTGGGCATGATACTCGTACCCGAGGATTGCGCGGCATCCTCCGGGACCACCATCCAAAGAGCTGGATGCTCCGCAACTGAGGAAGCACGATTGGAAGATCGATGCGAATGAACGCCTCTATTTCCATGGTAAGAGAGACGAAGTCGGACGTGAATGGAAACGATGTCGGAACGGGAACGATCACCGTGCGAATTAACCCAGAGAGCTTGCGTGCGTCGAAGATACACTTTGCTGAGTTAGTCGTGCATGCAATCGAAAGGTCGGCTTCAGAAGTTGCTGATCTGCTGAAGATGTCCGTTTGCCAACCGTTAGGAGCGGCTCTATTCTGCTTGACGATGATGCGCTGTACATCCTGAACATTGACTGCTTTAAATTTGATGACAGCCTGTAACGATTGCATTGCAGCTTGTCCCGAAAAATAGATGCTGTTGAGATGTCTTGGGGGCCCGTCCCAGCTGAACTCCGCTGCCACGGCGGGATGCTGGTGGATGTTGACCAACTGGATGTCTGTGATGTTGGGAAAGCACGAAAGGAGCCAAAGTGCTGAGAACCTTTCGCCTACTGCTTCCTGAACGCAATTTGCATCAAGGCGCAAATCGATAACGGACTTGAAATACGGAAACGCCATCATTGAGATATTGGCTCCGCTTAGATGGAGGCGTCGCAACGCGGTGAAGTCGGCGTTCGTAAACGGAACAGGATGGCCCTCTCGATCACGACTAACGTTCGAAACGCTGCGGTCGGAAAACACTATGCTCAGACGCGATGGTGAAGAGGACCAATTGATCTTCAGCGACTGCAGCGACGGCCATGAATAAAGGCCAACCGTTTCTGGGTCCCCATCGTACTCGAGTTGGGCTTGCAGCTCAACTGAGCGAACACGGTCTGGAGGCAGCGTGAATAAGGCGTTACGCAAATAATCAAGCTGCTCCCAAGCACTTCCCCGGATATAATCTGGTCTTCCGGACTCATCTTCGCTGGAAGTCAGATATTCCGGCTCGCTGAAGCTGAACTTGACGTCGATTGGGAGATGCGCCGAGCGCTCACAGCTCTGCTGGACAGTGGCGCGAAAACCTGGATGCCCAGCCCATAAATCCACGTGGTTCCAAAGCGTCGGCGTCGCGCACACCGCCCGCCTCCATCGCTGGCAGACCCACGCCACATTGGCCCGCGATGTGATGTCCAGGAGCTCGGCGAAGATCAATACGAGGGTGTCCTCGTTCAAGCGGTTAACCGCTGCGAACTGATTGACGCGACGGCCGACTGTTGCGACGGCTTCGTCAACAAGACCGTGGATAATGGGCTGAAGAGAGCGCAAATGGGATACAGCCGTAGCATGATGTTTGGCGTTGCGCGGGCTGGTAAAATGTCAGTGACGAAACTTTGCGGTCGACGCGCCACCCACACATCAGGAAGGTGGGAATGCATAGCGGCGTTTAGCTCTCGTATGAGGGTGTTCAGCAAGGCGGACTGGAATTCGGCCGCCATGATGCAGAAGGGCAAAACGCGATTTGTGGCGGCGAGATCCGGCCTCAGATCGACGGATGAAAAATGAAAACAGTATAGTTTTCGAAGGCGCAGCAGTATGTACAGCTCCGCAAGACTCTGACAAATACAATCAAAAACAAACAAAGCAAAAAAAAAGTCCATCTGCTGCCATTAATGGCAGCTCAGGAGTCACCAGGCCTCGGCATGCCTGGTATCTCGCCGCCCCAAGTCGCACTGCTGCCCAAACCGGCGAGATTGACGAAAATGCCGTCGTTGCCGTTCATCGGAAGGCCGAGGTCCTTGAGACTCGCCTCCTGCAGCCAGAGTGGGATTGGGATGCTGCCCGGCGAGAACTGAAGCATGCGTGGATCGGCGCCGGGCCATGTCAGGCCCATGTCCTCGAGAGTCAGCGCCTGCGTCGGGTCGGTGGGCGCTCCGAATGGATCGAGGGATGCGGTCGCCGCCGAGGTAGACGGACCAGGGGTCGCGGCAGACGGACCCGGCGTCGCTGTCAGGCCGATCTTGCGGCGGAAATTGGCGAGCATCAAGCGCAGGGTCAGCGCGTACCGCTCCGCCGACACCTCCGAGAGTAGCGCCGCGAGCTGCTCGACCTGGTTCGTGATGGCCGGCAAGTCGACCTCGACGGGGAACAAGTGCGCGATCTTGAGCAGGAACAAGCCCGCGAAGCTCGCCATGACCCAGCTGTCGTGCACTGCGTAGCGCAGCGCAGCACGGAAATGCCCGCTCGCGAGCAGCGTCGAGATGCACCCGACCGCGGCGTCCTTGGCCTGGAACGCGAGCTCGCGCTGTTCGAATGGCATCTTGTCCCAGCTCGCACCGCGCAAGGCGACGCAAACGAGCCACAGCTTGGCGTAGTGCAGCTCGGCGACGAGCACCTTGCGCAGGAGCGCCTCTTCGTCCATCGTTTGCTGGTGCAAGGCGTCGCAGTCCGACCACCATTTCTCCAGCGCAGTCCCCGCACGGCGAATGAACGCCAAAGTATTGTGGGTCACCTGACCAGATGGTAAGCTGTTGAGCGTTTCGTAGATGTTGGCTAGAGAAATCGGTCAGCCAAGGTCGCACAACGCAAGGCGACCACTTACTCTTCTGCCCTATGAGTTCAATCTGAGCGACCAAACGGACGTCAGTCGCCGTGCTCATCGGGTGCGACAAAAGAACGCGACAGTTGCGAATGCTCGCTTCGTCGCGCAGCACGATGGGGCGGCCATTCCCAACGACATCTGATGGTCCAACCAATAAAGGCACAGCCATATACGCGCCGAGACGACTGTGGGAAGAAGAAGAAGATGAGCGACGCGGCCCAGATGAATTTAGCGTTTTCCATACCAAGATCGCGTTCTTCCTCCTCCGACCGACGTATATGCGTAGGGTCGGCGAGCTTCTCGAGAGCGCGATGAAGGCCGAGGTCGAGCGCCATCCGCATCGCATGACCGCTCGGGAGCCATCCCGACTGGCTCCAGGCGGCGAGGACGACCATCGCTGTCATAAGGCACCGAAGCGTGAGCACGTGCCTGCGCAGTCATGCGTTTGTGAAGGGGGCCGTGCACACCTTGTACGGCTTCCTTGCGGACAATGGGGCCAAACAGCGTGCTACGCGCGATACCCTGTGCCTCCTCGAGGCACTTGTAGAACGTTGGGCTGGGTGGGCCGTTGCCTGCTTTGACCTTACTGGCGACTGCGAGAATGGCGTCAAAGCAGAAGGGTGTCCGCTCCTTGAGACCCTCGTATGTATCATAGCTCGGGTCGAACAACGGAATGAAGAGATGGCACCCAGAGAAGAAGATGTGGTAGAGCTCTCGCGCCTCCGCATCGTCGACTAGACCTTTCTCCACGACCTGGGGGAAGGGATTTGGTGGAATAGGCTCTACGCGGCGGATACGTCGCTTCACGCGAGGCGTGGAGGTCGCTGGTGTGGTAGCGGCTTCGACGGCAGCGTTCGCCAAGCCTTGAAGTGCCTCGATTGGTGCGTTGATGGTGGAACGTGGTAGGGTATCTTCGGACTCGTCGTCCGACGAGGGTGCTGTGCTGGGAACAATGCCATAGGTGGCATACTTGTGTGGGGGCGGGGCGAATCCGGGTAAGGGTGGGAACGCTCGCGCGCCGTTGCTCGAGGATGTAACCAGTCCGTTTTGGTCGGATGGCGATGAACCAGCTGGAAGGGGAGGCGCACCAGGCATGCTGGCCGGTGAGGTCGAGGACGTGGAAACAGACGCGTTGTGTTGTTGGTGCTGAAGTGTAGCGAGAATTCGATCGAGCGAGTTTTGCATGCCAATCATCTGGCTCTGCATGACCTGGTAGCCGTTGTCAGGCTCGTCTTGGGTCATGGTGAAGAGAAAGGAGCGCACCAGGTACTGTCCCTCGAGGCGTGATACTCTTCTACATAGTTTCAGGCGGTGCGGAGTATGCGGGGTAAGCGGGCGGGCCGGCGGAGACCGGGTGTGAGCGAGGGTGGAAAGACGGACTAATCTCTGAAGAAACGGAGACGCACTCTGCTGATCCACTCTGCAAGACATGCTGCTGCTGTTGCTGCTGATGCTTCTTCTCTGGTTTTTCGAACACGCAAGGCGTGCCACTGAGTTGACAACGACGGCAAGGTGGCTGTTGAAATGGCAGGTAATCCCCCGTGTCGAACCGCGCGGGCCGCCGGCCCACCGTCAGCTCGCAGCTCCGGCTTTAAATGCTAATCGGCGGGACGCACCTCTCCTTCGCATCTGTTCTTGCCCTTCCGACACGCTGTACAGGCTCGCGCGCCGCGCTTCGGTAGGTGTGACCCTCCTCCAGGAACACCCATGCCACCAGCAAGCGCGGCAGCAGCAGCCCCGACAGACATGTCACCCACATTCAGCATCCGGCGTTCAATAGTGTGCTCGTAGCCATCCGAGGCGTCGCTTAGGCGGCGGCGCTTGTGCACGTCGTGCAGCGCTGTTGGCGAGATGGACATGAGACGGTGAAGAAAGGGTCAGGCGGTTGAGCCGGCTTCAAATGCCGCCGACTTTGGCTACGGAACTTGCGCGACTTGTCTCTCTCGCACGCGTACTACATCTCCCGACCTCCGCGCATCCTGTCTTCTTTTTCATGCCACGAATGACACAGTATTGCCGAAATCATGTTGCGCAACGACAGTCAGCTAATTGTAATGTGCGTTGGGAAAAGTCTAAAAGCCCATTACGAATGAGACCTCGTTCCTTAGCAAAGGCAATGTCCAAGGGAGCCGAAGAACACCGCGCAGTACAGCAGAGACCTCCACTGGATATTTTTGACACAGGAGTCCGTGCACCCAGTTGGCTGGAACCCTCGAAAGAACGCTATGGAGGCAATGGGTGCCACGCGGCCGTGTCATCGAGCCAGACAGAAGCCCAGATAAGTTTCTCCGAGAACGTTGTTTGGCGCGATGTGTGATGACGGGGTCGATCGAATCCCCCTCGGGTTGCCCCAGAATGCGATGCGGTCAGGCACCCGACCGTCGGCGACTGGCCTCGTTGTCCCACAATGTGGACAGCTCAAGTTCCATGGTCTCTCCGAAGATTCAGAGCAACCAAGCGCCAGCGGGCGAGCGTTGTTGAGACAAAATTTATGCACTTTTGAGCACACATCGCAATTTGAGCTCGTGGCGACGCTGTGCGGGCGCAGATCATGTCCGGGCGGGCCGAAGCGCTCCGTCGTGTTTGCAAAGTCGCACGAGCCACGTCTCAATGCAGGTCAGGTGAAGTCAAAGCAGAACATAGGACTTTTGCTTTTGACTCGCTAAAGAAAAAATGCTTGCCCCACTATATGTCGCGAACTGCCCACGTACCGCAGTTACAAGGCCTGCTTGAAGCGCCCTACACGTGACACGACAACAAAATAACTTTGAGACTGTAGAAGAAAATGAAGGACAAGAGAGTAGTGTCAGGCAAAAGCACTTTGGGGGAGTCTTCAAGCGCGACCAGGCCGATAAAACGAGATCTAGTACAAGAGCATATGTTGTTCAGAGCTCGAAGCTCCATTTCGCAAAATACTGCGCAAGCTAAGTGGATTGGAATCTCCGAAGCCGATGGTGGGTGTGATCGCAGGGCCACGACGTGGTTGATATTCAGAGAACGGCGTTGAATCCCAGTCCGACGGAATCACATCACAGCCGATGATCTTGATCATAAATAGTAGGACACCGCGCAACTGGGGCCGCCATAACATAGCAAGTTGAACGCGCAGTGGCGCCACACGAGCGCAGGCAATGTCGCCAAAATTGGCGTCCGATGTCGTGCGAGCAGAACCGGTCGGATGCTAGCCGTCAAGCGCACCTAGACGCGGTCCGTCTTGCAAAGAAGCGCGACAAGAGAAGGGCAAGGAGTGCAGATCGCGGGAGCAAATCGCGCTTCGCACTCCGAGGGGTTGGCGTTGGGTTCAAAGTTGCATTTGCATCCGGCACCGACTCTACTTCAACCTTATTTGCAGGAGGATCTTGCCCTCTCTCAGCTTGTGTGGTTTCTGTGTTCGAAGGTGTGTGCTGTAGCCTTTTGTTCCAAACTGCACCGTCATGCGTCAAGTGAAATGATACGACTGTGCCACTGTCGAGTTGCAAGCCAACTACTAGCTTTCATGTGCACCCCACTAGATATACGTATATAAGGAGGAATGGCTCAATGCTAGAGCTCATTTGCGCCTTTGGATCAGTCTACCCGCTGACTAAGAGCCTGAAGTTCGACGAGATTCACGGCAGCTTAGTGATTACACCCACTAGTGCTGCTCTGAGTCACAAATCCATTTAGCTATTTCCTCAAGAAATCATCGCTTGACCCATCTCTACAGAGCCGTGCCGTGGCTCCGGGTGGTGGCCCAATGTTGAACGGTCTTGAGATTTCGTGTGCGGGCCCAACCCCTATGCCCGCCTCTACTGTGACACCACGTGCAGTAACCGCACACGTGCCTTTTATCTGGGCTTTAACCACCATGCCTGTATTAAACCGTAACAGTCGATGCGTTTCGAGCACATTGATCAAAACATGCAAGCAACGCTACTTCAACCTAAACAAATACAGCATATCAAATATTGAACCGCTTGTATTGGCAGTCCTGCACTTTAAATTTAATTGTGCCATTTTAACATAGCTCTCGGGAAGTATTGACCCTGCACCAGAGTTCAGGCACGTGTCTTCTCGTCGTCCAATGACAGGCAGAGAAAGCTCGCGCAAAATGCACTGCAGACGTGATTGCCTTTGCTTTTTTTTTTGCCTACTTATCTGTCATAATTGTTTGCTCCTTTATGCCACCGCTTGAAATGTGCTCGCTTTGCCACATGTTGCATCCTGTTTCAAACGACCTACGGTCCGAGACTGTATTTAGAAGCAGTCATGATGCCGACGAACACGTACAATCTTACTCCGAGCCAAGTGTATCAGTCGACAACTACATGTTTGTATGCCGTAACTGAAGCGTTGCCTATCGGACAGATATACCACAGAGCTTCATGCGGCGAACCACGTCCCATTGTTTTGGCCAAAGCGCCCGTTCGTTCGGCATTTTAACCATGACTACGCTGAAGCATGCTGTGCCGTATACCATCTGCTCTATGAAGTTCTCACGGTAAAGTGAGTGCTGCGTCGAAGCGCTCTGTGGTTGGTGCCGAACTATAAAGCTGGAGCGAGAGATACTGGTCACAAACCCCTCACCAAACATATCAGACCCTTCTCAGTGCATCTCGCGGCTTATCCTCTGCTCTCGCCCACCAGAACAAACGATGCCGGTACGTACCCGTCCTTGATTGCATTTCTGGAAAGTCCACCAACATCTTGTTCAGAAAGTCCGCTCATCTCAGCAACTGTGCTGCCCACTATGCCCCAATGAGTTTGCGGGTATTCCAGGCGTTCGGCGTCATTTGAATGCTAAGCACTATAGACCGAAGTACGTCAACTTGGTCTTCAACTTTGGCATCGCTGGTCGATTGACTTTTTCGCTCGCCAGGGTTTACCGTTGCCCTTGGTGCACATTTGAAAGCACAAATAGGCGCAAAGTTGTCCTACACATGAGCAATGGGAGAGATCGACGTGAAGACAAGGCTGGTCGACAGCCGTACGAGGGCTGTAAGAGCCTGGTGCGCGACGGCTTGGGAACTGCTAAGCCGAGTGGACCGTTTCAAGGGCCGCGCATTGACCTGGTCGACGAATGGATGCAAGCGGGAGATCCCCTTCCTCCCGCAGCGCCTCCTTCAGCGTCGATCGCGCCAAACTCAACCTTGCTCACGGTTTTCCGTGCGGTACCAGCTTCAAACACCGCCACGGGCTTTTTGGCTGCCTCTGGCGCAAATGTCGGGTACGACAATCAGGATGCAGATGGAGAAACCGACTCTGGGTACAAAGGGGATTTGGGCCAGATGCAGTCTCCAGAAGCCTCATTCCGTAGTTCTCAGCCTACAGATAGACCGAATGCGGCTACCGTCCAGGCGCGGGCCTTCAACAGAGCTCTTGTTCAGCCGAGCTTCAGGGTTGAGCTCACCAACAACTTTAGCGACCCTCCTGCGCAGTCGCCGCCGGTCATCGCCACCCAGCATCTCGCTCCTGAGGCTTCCCGCATCCTCAAAAATGCGTCTGTGCGTGCTCGTCCTACTCCACAAGGGAAGATTTGTGGGTTCAGCCCAAATCCTGTGCTGGTGCACCAAACAGCTATTCAGTACCTCCCTCCACCATCTGGACAGATTTTCATGCAAATGAGCTCACAAGGAGACTTCGGAGTTGACATTAAGCCAGCGGCCACTTTTCAGCGACCAGTCACTCGCTACCTTCCACCGCCAGCACCAGTTCCACAGCAGAGCTCTAGCGCCAGCACTAGTTCTGTTTTTATGCAGCAGCAAATTTCCCAATACCCACCGACTTGGCAGCGAGTCTACCCCCATGCCATTCCGCTTGCTCAAAATTGGCGGACTTGGTATGAGTCAGTGATGGCGGATGACTTGACTCCGGAGGTTTGGGCAGATGTCCTTATGTGAGCTTTCCGTCCTGCCAATGCGCTCGTAGTTTTGTCTCTTTGATCTTCGGTGTCATCTCTCATAATTAGCGCTACTAGATCCGACTTAAATCTGTACAAAGGGGAAGTGGCTCCAGAGAACTCTAGACTCACCAGAGCATGAGAGCACGCAGCGTGACCCCATATCCGGGGCGCCGGTTCAAAGCACGAGAGTCGAATGATAATGCTCCAGAGCAATATCAGAGCTCGCTCGGAGATCTGCAGCGTTGATAGCCCGATGTCGCGCGCTGAGCCATGTCTCCGCACGTACTGAGCTCTAGCCGTCAGAGCTATCGTCAGAACTAATACTAAAATTCTCCGGCCCCAATTCGCTTATTCCCACCCTCGCTCCACAGCTATCGCACAGATGTTGAGATAATAAAACGATAGGTCATATTAACATGAAAAATTACAAGTACAGAAGCTATGAGAACTAGGAAAGGATGTAGCCACGTGCGGTGACTGCAGATGTGCCTTTATCTTGGGTTTAACCACTCTACCGTCACCAAAACTGTATTAATTAATGCCTTTCGAGTGCAGGGATTAAAGATCACTTCGACGTCGAACTATAGCTGAACATCTACGCCCATCGAATATTGGACTGCTTCTATGGCATTCCTGTAATTCAAAATTGAAATACACCCCTTAATATAATACACTCTCGTGAAGTAGCTGTCCCTGCACCAGAGTTTGAGGCACGTGTCTCTCGTCGTCCGATGGCGGGACACTCGCTGGTCACTGAGCCGGCGAAGCCTCGGCAACGTAGCCTCGTCGGTTCGCCGACACTTCGCAATCCAGGTTCGACTCCTGGCGAGAGAGTTGTCAACAAGCAGCGAGTCTCACCCGATAAAGACATTTCGACCGAACATAAATGGCCGGATCTTATCAGTAGAGATCGCACTAGCTGGACACAATTTACTGCCGTTGACAGACAGAGCACCTGTTACCTGAGCTGTACATGCCTCTCCTGCCGCTGTCGCCCACAGTTTGTGCCTGATTGCACAGCAATCCAGATCTTCGACCATGGTAAATCACCGGACAAAACTAGGGGACTGCAGCCGCACAATTATATGGAACACGTTGAAGTTGCGTGTAGCTCCTGCGAGTCGCGCTTCAGCACGAGGCTTCCGCAAGGCTGATATCGAGCATGACGAATAGGTGCAAATCACCGGCTCAGCGATTGCCAGGACTGATGAGGTACTACTCCACTTTTTTCGAGGCACGTCGAAGTGGGCCACGCCTCATAGCAAGCATACCATTTGAACCCTAAGTTACAACCTATCTTGTACCTAAGCCTTTCTCCCGAACAACAATCATGCTTGAGGGGTTTGCCAATTTGTTTCCTTTCCGTCAAGCACGGAATTGCCGCGTGCTGTTGTTACCTGACCACACGATGGCGGTTGGCGTGAGACCAGACTCGGGCATACAACAGACGACAACGGTGACATTGTGTTGAGATGCCCGGAGGAGATGACTTGCGTTTGCAGCGAGGATCGCGAGCTGTTAAGCAAAGGGAACGGCCTCTGCAGATTACTTAAAGACGCGCCCTTCGCCTGTGCGTCAACGCCTCTTCCGCTCATTCTCCATAGCCGCATCACCGATTAGCGACAAGCCCCCCCGCTTTCTCATAGCGTTTACCACACTCGGGGCGCATTATGATTCTCCCGAACGCATTGGGCAGATACATGGCGTTGGCCCGTGCGTGCACAACAGGTCTGCATAGCTTGTTACTGAATCTTCACGCAGGACAAGATACCGCGTGCTTTTGGTGCTGGGGAAACGTTCAAAGTAGCGTCGAAGTCGTGGCGAGTTGCACTTCTGGTCGAGACAGCTCTAGAACTGACGTCCACCCTTGCAGCCAGAAGAGCAGCTCCAACAGCGCGCTTCGTAAGTCGTGGTCCGGCTGTTAGGGCAGATCTTCTTACGCCACCTTTATTCCGCGATGTAGCTCTGGGACTTCAGGCTGTCGGAGTACGGGTGCTTGCGACGTTCCGCGCACGGTAGCATGTCGCTCTTGCTTACGCATCTACCCCGAGAGCGATCGCGTTTTCAAGCTCACCGGGTGGCATGTACCTGGTCCAGGACCTCAAGCGCCGTGGGAAAAGTGATCGCTCCCGCCGACCGTTCATGAATTCCACCTCACGAAGTGGTAAGGTCTGTGCGCCACATCCACCAAAAAAAAATCACATTTGTCTATACGGTCTTATATGCTGTAAATATAGTCTGTAGACATTCTGCTGCTACTATTCGATATGATTGGGCTGGACCTCCGTCCTTAATACATGGAGGTGAAATCCAGTGATCTCGGCACGCTGGTACCAATACTCAGCGATGGATCTTCATAATCCTCTGCAAAAGGATCCGTTGTTCGATTTACGTCAGGTTTGCGAAGGCGACCGCACTCTTCAGTGAGGGTGCTTGCGGAAGAGTCCGAGCCCGGGATGAACTCTACGACATCAACTGCTTCGTACAGCATACGAAAAGCATCCCCAAGTTCAACATCGGCAACACTATTGAGCCCGGCTAGTGTGAGCTGAGCGAGGCGCGTTTCGTACTTGGTGAGCGATCTCACGAAGTCAGATATGTCGACTAAGGAGACTGTGAATCCATTCCGGCAGCTGCTCCCCCAGGCGCTGGACAGCATCGAATCAGTTTTCTGCGGAGCAGCAAGCAGTATATGATTTAGCGCGGGCATCTTGTTCGCGTGCTCGCCTCGGGAGTTGGTGAGTACGAAAAGGCCGCAATGTGGATCAAGCGGGTCCCATTCATCGTAGTCAGATAGTAGGATGCGAATTTCGGTAAGTTCATCCAACATTGCAAATAAAATGAAGGAATCCCAGCGCATTTCGTGCAGTGAGATCGTGGTCAGCCTGCACTGAAGGTGGCGGGGCAGCTGGAGCGTGCGCTCGGCAAAGAGGTAGCTACCTCGTGGAGGGATGTCCATCGGCAGGTCTGAGATGTATTCAGGTGATACAGACCATGAAATCCGAGTTTCAACTTGGCCGTACCCCAGGTTGATAGAAAGTGTGTTGGCGGAAAATGAACGGATGCGACTCGTGTCCCGGCCTGTCCGTTCTAGCCGCGGCCAAACTCGCCATGCCAGGTCATAGATCTCCGGTTTGACCAAGTAGTCCGCCGAATAATTAACTGAGGGTAGGTGGCTGAGAAGACCGAAGATACTCTCGGCACCAATATTAAACCCGACCAAAACGACGTGGGCTAAATCGCGAGTACAATGTCGTATTTTGGTCATGAGAGTTGAATCAGGGGCTCTATACATTTCTTCTAGAGCAAATTGTTGAAAATCGAGCCTCAGTTTTCGGAGTCTTGGCATGATTGTAAGAAGATGGAGTAGATCACCACCCGTCAATAGAAGCGTCCAAAGCTTAGAGGAGTAGCTGAACGTAGATAACATCGAGTAGGCCGGATACTGACTGGTGCGGTCAAGGATGATATTGCAAAGGGCGAGATGACGTAGTGCAGCGGGTTCTCCATCTAGAATTTGACTTGGTAAAGCCAGGTTATTGTTTCCCGTAATAGGCGGAAGGAATACGATGAGCAGCTTTTCTAGTCCATGTGATGGTCTGGATAATTCATTGCAAGCTGCACCCCACCGTTGTGACCAGTCTTCCGGCTCGAACCAGAAATTCTGCAGTTTGAGGCGAAGGGACGAGAGGGTAGAGAAATGACGATGGAAGAAGTTGATATGGTGACACCCGACTCCTTGGTTGAGATGTATTTGTAAAGCGATGCTCATGTGCCTCTTTTCGGATGGATGAACGAGCAGAGATACCCTGTCTATAAGCGCGACGCCTGGATCAGCTGAGCACAGCGGATGTTTCAACCTAGACAGGTCCACGTCAACGCGATTCCAGATGCCGCGCTGGTTCGATAGCTTGTCTCGAATTGAAACGCTTGTCCAAGCAAGATTGAGGCGGTCTGGCAATTCCAAGTAGCTGGCAAGCAGACGCAGGGCGCGTGACGACAGGACGACCAATGAAGGTGGCGCCGCCACATTGACAAATGTATCATGCGCAACGCGCGAGCAAACCACTTGAAGGTCTGCGTGTATACTGAAAAGCGATTCACGCGCGGCGCTGTACAGCTTATCAGTTGACATTGCCTACGCTGCCCAAAGAATATAATACGGTATATTATCGGAAACGTCGCAGAACTCTTTGCAGGCCGCTGTAGCTGCCTTGTATAGAAGTTGCGAATCAAGCCGCGTCATAAGGATCCAACCAGGAAGTGTGACGCGATTGTAGAAGGCAGAGGAGGCAACTTATCGGCCGAGTCCGCCACGTCTGGTCAAACAACGGCACAAGCAGTGCCTTCGGCCGCTGTTTACGAACCATTATTGTAAACAAACATATCACTACCAGGTTGGAGTACATCTGGACATAGATACTACAGCAGGCATGAATGCATTCAACGATCTGGCAATTCACTCTCGATGTAAGCAGCCTCCAGTTTGATGGAATCCGCTACGAAATTACGAATTGCTTCCAGCTCAGTCATCTGGTCGGCAGGCAACACGGCGGAAGTTGATACCAGACAGCGTTGCCATCTGAACGTCTCGGCGCCGCCTGGAGACTTTGAGATCACCCGTCGCTCACGACGCATCTGCGCAAGCGCAACCACCAAATTGCTGCTAACGACATCGTCCTCGAACGTCGGTCCGATCTCCAGGCCCGTGACCATGGGCCACATAATTCGTTCCTCTTTGGACTCTGCATGAGCCATCAAGCGTTGGAGCAATGTGGCAGGAATAATAATCGCCCAGCAGCGAACGGTCTGAACGCGCTCAAGTGCGGCGAGCGCATCTATGTCCCCGTCCGTGAGCCGCAGCAACGTGGTGAGGTACAGATCTCGTAGTGTCGTGGTCGAAGATAGATGTCCGAAGAACGGGCTTAGGTTGGCGTACGAATAACAGCGTAGGGTGAGCTCGTTGAGGACAGGAAGGTTGAGTATAGTGGGATGGCGGACAAAGAGTTGGGCCGCCTCTTTTTGGAGCCATAGCGAGTCAAGGACTGGTAGATCAACAGGCTCCTGCGGACCGTCAGTTACGTCGCTGCCCATCTCGGGGAGAAAGCAGCCGAGGAAGAGCCATTCGAGCTCGGGATGGTTTCTGAGTAACGGCCAGAGTGCTCGCTCCGGTATCTGCCGCTGGATGAGCTCTAGCATCTTGAACTGAGAATGGCGATCCAGCGACCACTTTTCCAGAACTATCGGAACATTTACCAAGGTAAGACAATGTAGGTTTGGCGCTGATGACAAAAAGGCGTCTCCGAGAAAGATGACTGGCGAGACCGCCGCTAGTTCCATCGCGGCCACCTGAAACGTGTCTGCGTTATCCGGGAGCGCCTGTACAGAGAGTTGAAGCGTACGCAGTCGCGGTGTCTCAGCGCAGAAGAGATGGAGAAAATGGCTTGTTAGACCTTGGCTAAGGAGCGCGACGACGCGGTGCCAGCGATTCCGCTGCTCAATTAGAGCGTCAAATACAAGCTCGTACGACTCGGCGTACCAGCCCGCGGCATACTCGAAGTATATATCGAGGTCTTTACCTTGAGAGCGCGCGACCATAAGATCGACGTAAGCTCGTGTTGATTTGGAGTGTCTGCGGTTCTCTATGACGATATATTGCCATAGGAATGGGGCTTCCAAGCACGCAGTTCTCCACCGTTGACATACAGATGCAAGTTGAAAAGGTAAGTGAGCTCGTTTAGTGTTTACGCGCAGCAAGAAGCCTGGGACATCGTCGTCCGGCCAACCCATCGAGCTGTGGTTGAAGATCTCGCCGAGAACTTTGCCGGGTAACTGGCTTATGGCAGAGGCAGGCGTTAAGCTCATCTCCGGTGCTAAATTTTGCAAAGAAGTAGGCGGCATCGGTGTTCCTGGCAATTGCGAGCGTTGTTCCCAAGGCTAAGGCTCGCTCGGAAACGGCCGGCGCACAACTTGACCGGACACCGTCTTGAGCACCGGCCATTTCTCTTGCCGTTCTCTGCGCCGAGCCTGTGCTTGGTGCTACTCTGGTCTTCCCCCGCTTTTACTACCACTCTTGCTCGTGCGGCTCTCCTGGGCCTTAGTTTTGGACGAGCATGGCTGACCGTTCAGCAGGAAAGCGTTCAAGGGATTTTGAGCAGGACCATCCTAGCAGGTACCACCCAGATGACCATGCAAAGCGCAAAAGGCACGATGATGGCTGCCGAAGTGACAAGGAGCGTGACAGAGATCGAGAACGCGACTCGAAGGACAAGGATCGCACTCGCGACCGTGACCGTGACCGGGATGTAAACGGCGACCGCAGAGGCTCTCCAGGTGGGCCTCGTCATCGAAGAGGCGTTGGCTACGATGAAAGCCGCCGCCATGACTCAGGTCGTCATCATCGCCGGGAGGGAGATAAGGACAGGGAACACCGTCATCGCACGCGCTCTCGGGACCGCGAACGCCCCAGACAGGCAAGTCCAGCCAGGGCACGAGCCAGCAAGCCTCCAAAAGTGGATACTGCACGTGGCACGCCTGTCGAGCGCGAAGAGGGAGAGTACGTCTGTTTTTAAGACTGTGGGTCTGTGCGCTGACTCGACTTCCGTTTCAAGAATATCTCCCATAGCTCCAACGCCGCCGTCGCGGTCAACGTCTCCAGGCCGGAGCCAAGGAACGCCGGGTATTCTTGCTGACGTGCCAAAGTCTGCTCCTGTTCTCGACCCGCTGCCCGAGATTGAGCTCGAATCACCCCAGCAGCTTTCCACGGATCAACTATTGGAAGAACGACGCGCTCGACGTGCAGCAATCTTAGCCAAGTATTCTGCTCAGCCGTCAGCAATGACGTCCTCAGTGAACTCACCTGCGCCTGGAACCCCCAACATGTCGCAAGCAACAACTCCAAACCTGGCTGGCGGTGAGAGTGTAGTGCTGCGTACGTCTGGTGACCAGGTCTGCTCGATCTCTGAGGCTAATGCAATGTACGCATTCGTGCCGCTCAGAAACTGCACCGGCGCCTCCAGATACCCCGATGGCCATGGGTATGTCATATGCAGCATCGTACATTCCCACTCCGAAGTGCTCATATTTTGTCTAGTTGCATCTCGCTCAGCTTCTCCAGCGGCCGGGGCGGAGTTTAGCTTGGCGAAAGACGCAGATGCGACACAACATGTCGTTGCTGGACAGTTGGACCAGCAAGAACGTTCCGCAGCAGACTACGATCCCAGTGCCGACCGTCAACATGATGAAGACCGTCGGTTCGGGCAGCTAGCACACGGCGAAACCATGGAGGTCGACGAGGTCGAAGTTGTGCAGGAGGTGGAGGATGACGACGAAGACATGGACGATTTGTTCGCCATCGGCACGCCTGTAGAGAAAACCAAGACGAAGACAGTGCGCAAGGTCGTGGTGCGTTCGCCCGTCGCAGCCCGTCTCATATATCAACTCACACGTGATGTGTTGTAGAAAGCTTCTATGGATGTCGTTGATATCGACGCGGCGGCTGATGCTGAAGGCTACTACGCTATTCGCCTCGGCGAAGCTCTAGACGAGGGCCGATACCAAGTCACCTCCACCATCGGCAAAGGCATGTTTTCCAACGTCGTACGAGCCAAAGACACGAGCGATGCAGATGGGCGCGAAATTGCAATCAAGATTGTGCGCGCACAAGAAACAATGTGCGTCCTTTTGGAGGTATCCAGTTCTACTTCGTCTAATTATATTTACAGGAAGAAAGCCGGCCTGAAGGAGATCTCGATCCTCAACAAGATCCGCGCAGCCGACCCAGACGACAAGCGTCACTTTGTGCGACTGGAACGAACTTTCGAGCACCGTGGGCACCTGTGTCTCGTGTTCGAGTCACTCAACATGAATCTCCGCGAGGTCGTCAAGCGCTTTGGCAAGGACGTTGGCCTGTCGCTGAGTGCGGTGCGCGCGTACTCCAACCAACTTTTCGTCGCACTCGCGCTGCTGCGTAAGCTCAACTTGATGCACGCCGACCTTAAGCCAGACAACATCCTCGTTGGGGAGAACAAGGCGTTGCTCAAGGTATGCGACCTCGGTAGCGCGACGGACGTGCTAGAGGGCGCCGGTGGCGAGGTGACGCCGTACCTTGTGAGCCGGTTCTACCGCGCGCCCGAGATCATCCTTGGGTTGCCGTACGACGCGGCGATCGATGTGTGGAGCGTCGGGTGCACGCTGTACGAGCTGTACACCGGCAAGATCCTCTTCCCAGGCCGAAGCAATGCGCACATGCTGCTGCTCATGACAGAGTTGCGCGGCCGGTTCAACACCAAGATCGTGCGCCGCGCGCGGTTTGCGGATACGTACTTTGACGAACTCGGCGCGTTCGTCCATCCCGATGCGGTGCGTGATTAGCGATGCGTTGAGCTAGCCGACTGACGTGCTTGTGTTTTGCAGAAAACGGTCACGGCGCCGCGTATGCGCGACCTCAAGGCGCGCTTGATGCCACCAGGCGAGCGGTACAGCGACACCGAGGCCAAGGCGCTCTCGCAATTCGTCGACCTGCTGGAGAAGTGTTTGATGCTGGATCCCTCTCGGAGGATCACTCCACGTGAAGCTCTGGCGCACGGCTTCCTGCGTGGGTGATCACCCATCGATAGACGATGCGAGTTTCTCTTCCCCCTGTGGTTCCGTAAAGAAACCTAGAACCCCCCTGTTACAGCTTCATGTAACGAATTAGTGCAATCACGTACCTAATGCTAGTCCTGCATAATTTTGTCCTTGGTATACAGCGTAGTATACAGTTGGTTATCACAAGGGGCAAGACGTCTCTTAATGTCCCAGGTCGTTGGAGCAGTGCGCGCAACTTGAGGCAGCGCTCGTGGTTCCGGGGGTAGCGGTACCAAGGTTAGCTCGTTGATGAGCGCCGTCTTCCCGGGGGAGCTACACACAAGGTCAGCTAGATAGCTCAATTGGTACTGAGTGAGTTGAAGAGCAATGTGCTGGGAGGGCGAGCCGGTAACAGTTCGCTACCGTACCGTCGCGGTACATCAACAGTCTGTGCCGGGCCGCGACATGGGAGCTGACGGTCAAAGATGGGTCTGAACAAGCTTTGACGGCGGCGGCGTTAATGCCACGCTTTGACCTACACGACAGCGCAGATCGCATACACTCAGGCTGGTTGTCCCGGCGTGTGGCAGTTTCGCTTGGACTTGATCAGCTTTCGAAACTCGCTGTAAGCACCGTGCTCCTATCCAGCGACGCTCAGTGTGATCGGTCGTTCGTAAAGAAGGGCCATCTTGCGTCAAAGCAACTCACTGGCCCCGAAATGTCATCCGGTGCTGCTTTAGTCCTGGAGGCCCACTCACTGGGCGTAAAAGAAGCTGAACCCCGACCGGGAAGAGTCATGGCTATACACGTACACTCTCAGTCTTGAGTTCCGATTGGCCCCCAGTTTTTGGTCGGAGTCGGAGTCGGAGTATGAAGTCGCGTTCACCGATTATTTGCCATTTGACAATTCTACGGGGATCTCAACCTTCACCAATTATATGTCGTGCAATGATGGAGCGTCTTGAAGCTGATTGGAGACGCTCCGCAGCCGCCAACGATGTTCACAAACTCAATCAAACCCCCCTTGACTCACAATCTGATCCATCGCGGGATCCGTATCAAATCATGGATAGGGCACTTTGATCGTCTGTCTGTCAGGTTTCGGGGGTCGAGACGCGATCGATGTTGAACAACGATCGATATGGGGCCGGCGGGTCCGAAATCCCGCCTCTTTTTCTTCCTCGCTGCCTCGTGTTTTCATGCCCGCGTCCGCAGCAACAACAAAAGCCGCACAAGCCTAATTTTCCCGCGCTGCGGATCCCGGGTGTGCAAGGGTTCATTGAGGATCCGGGTGCACGGACGGAGAGAGGGCTGACACAAGTCTTGCCCCGGTGTCGCCCCGGTGGCTGACGCGAGCATGCCCACACACGTCGAGGGGAGGGGGGGCTACACACTGTAATTTACACAAATGCGGCTCGGAGCTTTTGAAGAATATGGAACTGGAATACGCTCGAACGTTGGTGCTACAGCACGGTTGCTCATTGTGCTTGTGGGAGAGAGGTGACGCGTTTCGAGGTCAACAGGGGTGGAGCGGCCGTGGCCACGGACATCTTGGCTGGCGGAATCGAGTTCATTTGAGTAATATCCCCACCCTTGCTGCGTGGGTCTGGGTTTCGGAGTCTGCTGAGCCGCGTGAGATGGGGGTGGGTTTCCCGACATCGATACTGGATCGATCTCATCCGCTTCTGGATTCAGTTCTGGGGTGTTGTTGTCTTCTATTTTCTTTGTCTATTTTATTTTGAATTAGGCGGGGGGTCCATTGGTCGATCTGCAGGTTTGATTGTGACCCCAGATGAAGAGACTTGATACACCGGCCTTTGTTGTTGCGCGGACCCCCCCTTTGTGACGGAGTCCGACCGGATGCACTGCCCTGCAGATCGGTCGTTTGAGTTGCGGTCACAGAGTTCACCATACGCACGTCGACTTGGAGCTTTGCGAGGAGCCCCATGTCATTTCCTGCACTTTCTCGCAAATTTCTATATGGTCAACTGGATCCTAGAGTCTCACTCACTACGTCAGCGTTGTTCACACTAGTTTAGGGCAGTGTTTGACTCGGCCTATCTCGGAAAAGAGCGGCGGCTGTGTGTGTGTGTGAGTCATTTCATCAAATCTGAGTCGCACACCCTCTGCCCAACGGTATTTCAACGCCCGACGAGTCTTTGGTTGATTTCAATTTCTTCTCTCTCCCTCAAAAGTCCTCGTCGCCGCGCGCCGCCCCTTGCTGGGCTTTTATCCTAACCGATCGCTACACGAGCGCATATACCGCCGGTCTGACCCAAAAAAATGCTCGTCCTTAGCCCGGAATCCTCTTGCGACATCTGCGCAGAGTCGTACAACGTCGAATCCTTGCCGCACTCCATTCCCTGCGGTGCGCCCTCAATCTGATCTCTCCAGATGATCTCTCCATGCCCCCACGTAGTACTGACTAATATACTATATACAGGTCACACTTTCTGCACTTCCTGCCTGACCAAAATCGCACAAGGCCTCTGGTCTCCCCGCACTTCGCCCGCATGCCCGCTATGTCGCGAGTCTTTCGCCCAGACCGACATCCGACTCATCCGGATCGACCAGGCACCGTCGAACGCCCCGGCGTACCCACACGTCCATCCCTACCCGAACTACTACCCGGACCCGTCCTGCTCATCGGCAGCGGCAGCGGTAGCCAAGTTTGGCACGGCACCCATCGATGAGGATGCGTTGGAAGAGGTCGACGATGACCGTCGTGTAAAGATTGAGGCCAAGCGGCTCGAGGACAAGATCTCGACCGCGGCCAAGAAGAAGTGCACGTTCGAAGAGATCTCGAGCCTGCAGCGCGAGGTCGAGCAGTGGCTTTCCAAGGAGCTGCAGCGCCGTCCCGATCGCGAGGTACGTCGTGTCTCTCAGGGATTCGGTTGTGCTGATAAATATATCAGCACGCTTCGCTGCGCCTTTCGGCCGCGCTGCTCGGTGCGATCCTCGTCAACGGCTTTGCGTACAACGAGGCCAAAAAGACCGCCAAAGGCGTCGAGGTCACGCTCAAGGACAGACTCGACTCGGCCGAGCAGGTCAAGCGCAAGCTCGAGATCGAACTTCACAAGTGAGTTAAGTCCCCGTTGTCTTTGTACGCGTAGCGCCACCCTCCCCCCCCCTCCCCCCTGTCTCCACTTTTGCCTCTGCCGTGTTGTACTTTCGTCTCAGTCCCTCCCCCCTCCCATATACTCGCGGTCGTTCATGCAGTGCCTGGTCGATCGGTTCCAAGACGACCTACCCGGGGACACAGCTTGGTTACTCCGATCCGTGTTCGAGACTGTGGGACCCCATCATGCTTCCACACTTCTTTTTGAATAGCGCCGGTCCTTGTGCGCCGTCTCAGCGGGACCAAGCATATGCTTGGTCACGCTGGCCGCATTTCACAGGGCTCGCGGGAGTTGTAGCTGCACTGTTTGTGGATAGCGTTTGGACAGAGTCTATCGCTTCTGGTGCACTTCTCACACTGGTCTCGCCGCTATCACTTCGTGGTCATCCTCTTCCTGACGCTGACAATCTCCATCTTCAGGCAGCGCGCTCAGTACACTCAAAAGTTCTTCGAATGCCAGCAGCTCAAGCAAGATCTTTCCCGTTTTCAGTCCACTCCCGGTGGATCCGCCACTCCGCCGGCCGCCTCGACCGCAACCAGCCCCGCTGCCCGTCCTCTCGGATCATCACTCGCGACTCCCCAGCGTCCTCTGACGGCCACCCCATCTCGGCTGTCTACCCCTTCCGCAAGCGCCGCATCCAGCCGCGCCGCCACCCCGATCGCCTCGCGCGCCAGCACACCCGCCGCAAGCCCACACTACTCGACCTACTCGCACTTCCCGGCGCGGCGTCCCGTCTCCTCCACACTGACCACTGCCGCCGAAAATACCGCGCATCTCCCGCTCAGCGCGCTCTCGATCGCCGAGACGACTGCTCATTTGCCCGTCATTAATGGCGGTTACGCGACTCAGTACGCGCATACGATGAGTGCACCTGGTTCGAGCACGACTTCGCCTGAGCGGGTAGGCTCGCAGTACGCGTACAGTCGGTGGATCCCAGCTGCTAGCTCGCGCGACGAGCAAGAGCCCGCTGCTGCTGCTGCTGCTGCTGCTGCTGGCGACCCGCGCGGCCGTCAGCGTCCTGCGAGTTCTCTTGGTAGCTACGGACACGGTCCGGGTCTTGCACGCAGCGCGAGCGTGTCGCGTCCAACTGCCGCCGCCACCACGGGCTGGCGCTCTTGAACGTCTCTTCTCTCTCTCTCTCTCTCTCTCTCTCTCGCAGCACATGCACACGCACATACAAAAGTGCGACCGAGGCGTCCACCGCCCGGGCGCGCCCGTCTTCCTCTTAATTCACTGCACATTTCTTGCTTCTTCTCGCACACGTCCCCGAGTTTCTGCTTTGCTTTTCTGAATGTATGTACAAATGGATCTGTTTGTTCGTTCCCGGTGCCTCTTTTTTGCACATAACAGCCCTGTCCATAATGCCCTCCAAACCCATTCCCTTGTTCCATGCTTGCCTTGCCCAATCGTCGTGCCTCTGCTCTGCCCCTTGCCCTGTGTGTGCCCCCGCTCTCGTCTCGTCTCGTCTCTGCTGTCTCTGTCCCGCAATTCTGCTGCCCTAACTGTATCCAAATCTCACGACACGACACCGCGCCATGTCTTGTCTCGGCCAAATGAGCCGTTGACCTGCGCCTCCCCGTGTCCTGCCTGCTCTCACTGCTCCCTCCCTCCCTCCCTCCCATAAAGCTGTACCCTGTGATCATTCTCCAACCCATCCTTTTCTGCCTGCCTCATCGCGGCCGACCTGTGTTTATCGAGCGAACCATTTCTCGGTTTCGCCCCGCCCGCCCGCCCCCGTGTTTGAAATCTTCCCTTTATCCTTATCCAACCAATGCACATCCAAGGATTCGCTCCATCCGTATAGACCGTCCCCCCCCCTTGCGTCTTATCTTAAGCCGTGCCACATCCCCCATCCCACTCGCGAAACTAGTTTGCCGCCGCCGCCGCGCAATCTAGGTATCGCGCCAAACACCCCCCATCGCCAATCTGCCTGTCTGTCTGTTCTTGCTCTTGCTCTCGCTCTGACGTTCTCGCTCTCGTGTCCACGGTGGTCGTACTCGCCCACCTTTTGCACCTCGCATCATCGACGAGGTCTATTCCACGCTCTCCACGCAATTCCTCCCTCCCCCTCCCCCCCTCTGCCTTGCCCTTCGTTTTTTTATATCGGCAACTACGCAGAACGCACTACGCTCCCACACACACACGTATTTCACGTATTTCACGTAATCACGAATGAAGTCTTAGGAATGAAAACATATATAGAACGATTGACACGCTTACATGATTTTTGAAAATTTTCAAGAATGTGAGAACATTAAAGTCCCATCATCGTACCGATGTGAGAGAGCATTGACGCCAATCGTACGGTTTACTGTATGCTTTGAATGCGCATACAGTACTCGTGAACGCACTCTAGCATGACGGCGCTAGCCGATGCTTCGGCCAGATACTGTATGGCAGGTTTTTTTTTTTTTTTTGGCTCGACCAAGTTTTCAAAAACGAAAGCGTGACGCACGTGTTCACCGTATACTATTTCGGAGAATCAAAGCACCCTGTGCGCTCAAACGAGAAAAAAGAAACATGCTCTAGGGTGATTTGGGGTACTTTTCTTGCATCGTGAACCCATTAGCCATGCGATTTTCCGCGGAAAAAAAAAAAAAAATCCCCCATGGCTGTTCAACGTGTCTTCCATCGCTGTCTTCCAAATGCTTCTTCAAACGAAGTAAGGTGAACTGACAAAGGCCCTTTCCTTTTCGAGACAACACATTGGGCATATGAACGTCTATTCTGTGACCTCTCACCCCCAAGCTGTTTCTCGGCAAGATGCTCAGTAAACCAGGCTAGAGACAATATTCTAGAGCCAATATCGCTATATTGTTCCCGGAGTGTAGGACTCATACGGTCGTGACCAAATGGGACATGAAAGCCATCCAGGATGTGCGACACATCCAACTTGACTTTTGCACCCTACTTCTGGCAGAGATACTGACAGCACGTGAGTATCGAGAAGAAGGAAGGTCACATCGCGAATAAGAACATCTTTGACGGTCATGGTTGTGAACGATCAAAACGTGTATCAAAAGGGATGCTTCTTCTCGCGACGTCCGCGTGTGCCGATACGACCAACGCCCAAGAATTACCATTTACGGAAGTAGCGCACCTTTCTTCGGCAATTCTTCTTTGTTGGCACGAACAAGGAAGCGCAGGACAATGCGGGAATCCTCGGTTGAAACGCTGAGCGCGCGTTGCTATACGCCAAAAGCCTGCGACCCACAAAATTATAAAAGGCGAACGCGCTCATCCACAGACTCATTCCATAGACCCCATCGTCTCTCTTATCGCCCTCAGCTCCTCGTCACACCAAGTCCCTCCAAAGCGTCGCAATGACAGACCTCAACAATTACGAGCGGGTCATGATTAGAGGCCGTATGTAGCATTTAAAAAATCGCTCGAACTTGAATAGCCCACTGATACTTATCCAGCCGCCATAGCTACCGAGTGCTTTTGGTGCAAGACCAAAATTCCCCCTTGCCTCCAAGTTTTGGTATGTGCAAATCTTTCTGTATCTCCCGCCCCGCATGTGCTGACGACCCATTGGAAGACGGACGAGCTTGTGGCCATCAAAAAGTCCCCGTCGTAAGTCGCAGCTCTATTTCAAGGATTTCTTTCGGACGCTGACACAGTTATGAATGCAGGTTTGGCACGTCCGGATGCAAAAAGTTCTATGCCAACAAGATTCCGCGCTCGATTTGCTGCAGCTCTTGTGTAGAGCTCAACTACGCGATGGGCGAGGCATCCATTCTAGTCGAAGAGCGGCTTTTATATACGACCCCCATTCTGGGTGAGGTGTGGCGCGGCATCGATCGAAAGCGCTAGGCCAGCGATAAAAGTTCTCGCCCGTGCGCGTGTCGGTAGCTCTAGACGCTCAAACTCGTAGCTATCTAGAAAATCACATTGTTCTCGAAAATCAACGTTATGGAAATTCATACAGTGACATGAGCGTTCTTGAGCCTACACACAATTACAGCTATACGTGACTTCATCCAATGTCGAACCATCTCACTTGAGTTCTAGAAAGTCCTCCTCAGGCTCTCCATCACTCCTATCCACCTTGCTTACATTTTGTTGGTCGGCAAATGTCGTGGTCGACGTCGTAATAGCGATATTGAACACGCCAGCGCTGCCCGCCTTGTTGCCGCTCCTACGCTCCGCAGCTCAACCGAGCGCGCTCCCGAGATGACAACACCGGTCTGTCGTCTATTCGGAGCGGTTGTGCTGATATTTGGGTTATCGGATGTGAGCCACGATGAACCAATGAATGCAGGGAGGTAGCGTTTCATGAGCGGTTTGAGACCTGCGACGCACGCACAGATGATGGCCATTTGCAGCTCAGCAGCAGCCCAAGTGATCTGTATTGCAAGAGAGTCTGACCGGTTGAGGGATTTGTCAGAACGAGGCGCATAGCGCGTAGCGCGAATGATAGACTCCTCACAGTTGCGGTCCTCGTCACCCCCTTCTACTGCCAGAATTACGCGGAAGACGCTCGCGATGCAGGGACTTTGCAAGCGCAGAATAAAAGTCAGCCCAGCTTGCTTCTAGAGATCGAATGGGAGAACTCACATGAGGCCTACGGCGAAGACCAGAATCACCGAGAGTTTGGCCCGCCACGGCAACATCGCATTCCACAGTGGCGGAATTGGTGTCAAAATGATGGCAAAGTCCCTGTAAAATGGCAGCACTCAGCAATTAATGAGAAAATGAAGCTGAGGAACACTTACAGTATCATGGATATGATACTAATGCTGCGGTAGAAGAGTGCACGGTCAATGCACTTGGGACCAGGTGAGCCGATAGGAAGACATTGTAATAGAACTGAGAAGAACGCGGCGATGCCATACCCCCTGGTAGTTTCATTTTTAGTTTGAATGACAGGGTACGGGTGAGAGATACGAGCGTACGTTGAAAGTACTGCGAGAACGATTGCAACCAGTCGGACTCCGTATGAAGGGAAAAGACGGAGGAAGAAAACAAGTATTGAGGTCCGCACAAACATAGCTCCGATGATGTTCATCATGGCGCTTATCCATGCGGCCTAGAATCTTGAATTAGATGAAAGTGGGAGGCACAGCGATAAAAGCTTACACGGCTGATTCGGGACAGTTCGTCCATGCTAAGCAAAATTTGATGTCGACCAACACCATTCGCTACGCAAATGCCGACGAAAACAGTGAAACCTACGGATGCTCCAGCCGCCGCAAGTATGAGCCCTAGTAAAAGATGTGAGAATGGTAGAGCATGAAGGATGAGACTCTGTACAGTCATCTGCACCGGCCTGGCGAGTGATACGCAATCTGGTGTGAAGCCGGGCACCGACGACAATGAGACAAAGAGCCTACATAGTGCGTCATACCGTGGTGAGGAGATGTTTGCGCTCTTGAGACGGAACGGGTGCTCACCTGCAAGCCGTACGTGACGCCCATGAGGGTGAGTTGAGGCGTGTTGTCATTGATATCCATGCTTCGACTGCCAGCTGCTTCCAGTGGACCGGCAATTAGGCAAGTGGATGAAAGAATAGGCGGAGGACACTCCGACAGCTGGGGTTCTGGTTTTAAGAACATGAAAAGCGTGGGAGCGGTCGAATGATCCCATTGACTATCCAAGGCACGCCGATGTTCTAGAATGCGGTGACGGTTACATGATGACGTGAACTAATCCTCTTCAGGATTCGGTTTATGATTGCGGTGGAACTCAAACGTCATGTCATGATTTTAAAGCGGCGTAATAACTCAATGAAGACTAGTGTAGGGCTTGACCTGTTGCCACGACGCAAAGGACACGAAATTCACGCAAAGGATCCGCAGCCAGGAAAGATCAGGCGGACTGCCTAGACTCACAGACTCCGTAGGATCACACGACCTAGTCTTGACGCTGATACCGGAATCGTGGAAACATGAGCACAAGATACATGTGCGGAGGAGTGCGCGAATTAGATTGAGTTTGATTACGAGAGTGTGAGAGCCGTCTAAGTGCTCATCTGACTTGCTCCTGAGCTCGCCAATATCAGGCATATCTGTGACTCTATCAACGAATTGCTACGAAGATTTCATCATTGCTGGCCGATGGGAGGGGGGCTGCGGTTGTGGGTCTGAATACTTGCCATGCAGTGTCCACCTAATTCGTTTTCGGTCATTGCGGCCCTGGCTCTCACAGCGGACAGTGCTATAAATGACTGTAAACAGCATGAATGGGAGAGTGATTCAGCTCGGTGGTCTCGGTGGTCTGGCACATGTTATGTATTTAACAACTACAATGACAATGCAGCACACAAGACGGAGGTGCACGGCACCGTGGCAACCGTCGATCATTTGCCCAAAATGAGACTTGCAGCCTTGAGTCCGATCGTGTACGCCATTGACTGCGTGTGGCTTGTGATTTGTGTAGGAAGAATGCCTGCGTCAATGACACGCAGGTTCTTCGTTCCATAGACGCTGCACACGACGTCAGAATGCCACAGATGTCGACGAGCCAGGCTTCAAACGTACCGAAGCTTTGGATCCACGACGCCTCCGTATTCTCGGGGAAGCATTGCCGTCGAGCCTTGCTGAAATCAAAACTTAGCTTCCCATCTTCCCACAGACATGGGCAATCCGAGACTTACCCAGTGCGATGCGCCAAAGGATGTCTCTCGCAACCAGGCCGCATACTCCTCATCAGTAGCGTCCGGCCCAAGTGTCGCAGGGTCGGCATATGCGTCGGCCACGACCTCCTGGAACGGTTTGGAAAGGAAGAGCTCACGGCTCTTGCGCGCGACCTTGATTGCGAACTTGACGTCGAACTGGTCCGACAGCAGACGCGGGGTAATCACGGGGTCATCGAACGGCGCTGACGATCCAATGTGAACATGGCCTTTACTGAACGGGATTAGCGGCCAGAAGATGGCCGTCATGACGGCCGGATAAGATTCCCCAATGAATTCGACGACAGGCACTAGGTGTCTATAAGATCATAACCTGGGCTCGACAGTGAGAAGCCCTCACTCTTGTCGTGGACGATCTGATAAGCGATACCTTCGAGGTGAAGTTTGGCTGTAGCTAGATCTACCTCCGCCCCGGCGTCCACAAGAGCTTGGGAGCGTTGTTCAAGGGTCTGAGAGAATTCTTGAGCGATAGATTTGGCCTCCTCTGCGCATTCCTATAAGTTCAGTAATCGAGTACCTGCTAGACCATGCGCGCGCACCCTTGCCGAATAGCTGCTCCAAATTGACCAGTGAGACGACCGGCGCGAAGATGTTGCGATTGTCAATGAGAGAAGTGTTCGACATAAACTCGCTCTTAACGAGCGCAGACGCGCCGGTCCCTGGTTGATCTCCCAGATTGAGACCGACGCCGGGCAGCTCGACAAGTTGCGTGATGTTGAACTTGGAGAGAATGCTGAGAGTGTCTACATTTCAGTCTCGGGCTTTCTGTTGGTTGGCCCTAGAACTTGGCCTACCGTTTTGAACCAATGCCAGAACGCTCGAGGATCGGCGCGGACTGCAATATAGTAAGCATGTGCTTATATCTGAGCGAAAGCTGAGCGAAAGCACATACCTGCAGACTACCAGCCGCCAAAAGCACTTCCTTGCGCGCCTTGACAACGTAAACCGTGTTCCCAATAACCGGATCTCCGAACCTGACACCAGTCGCGACGTTCTTAGCATCAAATATTACACTTGCGACGCGATGCTCGGTGAGAACTGTCAGTTTTTTGCGCTGTTGCGATTCAGGGTAGAGCAACGCGAAGGCTGCGGAGGAGCGATGGTTGATTTTGTTGACCGCATCCCACCAGAGTGTCCACGAGGCTGATGCGCAGACCGAGCCTTCTCGGGCACTCAAGTCAGCTGAGACCTCCAGCCCCGGAAAGACGAGCGGTACGGCAGCTTTGTAGAGGGCTTGCCCGTACGGAATACGCATGGGTGTCTGATCGAGCGAGATTGAGAACAACATCGTAAGAGTAATAGAGATGGCGCACTGGAAAGGAGACGTTCACAGGTCCGTGAAATCCGTGCACACGGGGGTCGAAGTTGGCACCCTGAGCAATTTGTAACGCTGTGGGCGGAATGTTTCTCTCAATAGCAGACAGATACTGACGGCTTTGTTTGGTCAAGTCACAATAAGCGGAGATGGGCAAACATACCGGCTCGAGGTCGTACCAACTCCATCCAGGATTTGCCCGACCAAGGAGGTCCAGCTCTTTCTGCGTTGGACGGTACCACATCTGAGGATTTTGCTTAGCTCGTATCAGATGAGCCGCAATACGACGACGAACCATGCCATTGACTGTAACGGGCACGGTCAGTGGAAGGATCATGAACCGGAGAGAAGTACTTGCTCGACGTCGAGCCCCCTACACATTTCTGTAACGTAGTCGGCATCAACACATGCATGACTGGTAGTGCGCACCCCGCTATCGATCTGCCAGCCAAGTTTCGAGCCGTCGTCCGCGTACGCAGGATACTTCCAATTGCAGGCTGTGCCGAGCTCGCTGCGGCGTTCAGCGTCATAGATCCCGGGCTCGTTGGGAAGGTTCTTCCCGGCTTCGATGACAAGTACACTATTGCCAGCTGCGCTGAGCTGGGTAGCTCGTCAGAGCCTTGGCTCTGGAAGGCACAAACTGAGGGACGCACTTTGTTGGCAACAGTAAGGCTGGTCGGACCTCCACCTTCAAGAGCATCAAGTTGCGTCACAGCTAGCTGAAATCCTCCCACCTGCGATGATGTAGTCAAAGGTCTTGCCGACGGCAACACTGCGGTCATTGGTAATGACCGTCGCGCGAGCTGTTGAAGCAGCGCCGATACATAGACTCGTCCATACCAAGGCGGCGCGCATTGCAGTATAGAGAGGCTCGACCTTGGGAAGAGAAAGAAGTGGTCACGAGGCCGGCATAAGCGAAGGCCGGGCAACAGTTGATGGAGAAGTTCTGTCAAACTAATCCAGGCACATTGGCAATAGAGTCGCGCGTACGCATGTGCCATATCTGTTGAGCCGGGAATATCGTCGGTAGACTCAAGAACTGCTTGGGTGCGACAACATGCAGAACGCAGCTAGCTGATCGCACCGGCACATTCCCAGGAGCCCCGCAGAGATATGCGAGGCTCATACGAGTGTTCGTGACGCGTCTACATTGAACCGCGCATTGGATTCACACTCGGCGCATAACCGTAATGATAGAAAGGGGAAGCCAAGTCACGATTCGAAGACCGACACCGACTGGTTGCCTTCCACGTGATTTGTCGACGAACGGACAACCAAACGCCGCAGGCGACCGCTGCGAATCTATTCCGCCCCTGCTTCCGGTCGATAAGCCAGCGCAATGTGGTCTCGCCATCGCCCCAGTCGTCACCCTGTTTGCAATCCTCCTGTTGATAAACACTTGAATGAGCAACCACCTGTGGTACCAACTGTATGAGCCATATAGACGGCCACTGATTGGGTTCAGGCCCATGTCAGTCGAACCCGTGCGGGTCGAACTCACGGCTGTAGCGCCGGAGCGCCAAGCAATTCTTCAATTGCGCAACACCTATTACCTGAGGATTCACCTATTTTGCACCCGAAAGTCCATCTCCGCATAGGGACGCCACGAACCAAGCATCAACTTTCCTTCACCTTTGGTCATTATAGATGACTGTAGTGGAAATAGCTGTAAACCCGGTGTTTGCGCGCGAACCCCGCAAGCGTCGGACACGGCTTTCCCGCTCGCATCGATCGACTCCATGGATAGCAGTCTTGCCGCTGGCGTTCTGGCAACAGAAGTTTTGAGCGCGACTATCAAACCGATACCAGTCGTTGGCAATGGCCTTGGGCACGCGATCGAAGCGTTTGGCAAGCTGTTGCAGGCCATCGAGGTGTGAACCACAAAACGCCCACATTCGTCAAACTGATACAATATACATTCAGAAAGCAAAGCACAACAAGCAAGAACTCAAGGACTTCGGACTATACGTAACGAATGAACAAACAAAGATCAAGAAAGCGTTCGACGACGCTCCGGCCGACTATCGCGCTGAACTAGACGCCCGTTTCGCCGGCATTATCGAGTACGGCCCCCAAGCAGAGATTGAGCTGATCTAATATCGAGACAGAGCGCTTGACCAAGCAACAACTGACATCGCGGCTCTTGGATCTCAGAACTTGTTCAAGAGAGTCGCTGTTGCTCAGAACACCAAGGACAAGCTCGCCGAGCATAAGAGTCGCTTGCAGCAAGAGGTGCTTTCGTTCTTAGTAAGCTCTTTGTCTTGTGCCAAATGGAACTGCGCCTTACCTACGTGTTAGACGCTGTCGGTTCACCGGGTAGAGGAGAATCAACGTCGCGAACGTGAACGATGTGCGTGGTTGATATGTTGACGCAAACGCCACCGAACCTATCGCTTGCAGTGATTCTTCAGCAGCTCAAGCCTGTTATCTCTGGGACAGCCGAAGGTAAAGACGCACCAGCTGGTTGTATGGAAGGCACTCGCGAGCAGCTGCTCCACGACATCACCGAGTGGGCGAACGATCCAAACGGCCCCTGTGCTTTCTGGCTCTCTGGGCTGGCAGGAACTGGTACGTCTGAAAGCTTATCTGCCGTTACAAATGTGTAACCGAGTTCGCACGGGCAGGTAAAACGACTGTGGCCAGCTCGATTGCCGAGAAACTCGTCAAAGCGGGCCTCGTTGTCGTCAGCTTCTTCATATCCCGCCATGCAGGTCAGCGCAGCGACTTGTACAACATCGTCCATACCTTGGCGTTCGAACTTGCACGTGTCAATGCGGCAGCTCGTACCGCTATCCTGAAGGCATTTGAACGTGACCCTCGTCTTCACGAACTGAACCTCAACGAGCAGGTCGAGCACCTACTCCTCGAACCATTGAAAGCTGTGTCTATGGCCAACTCGGACGCACGCATTGTTCTCATCCTTGACGCGCTTGATGAATGCGACAACCCAGCTGCGCTCGTCGGCGACGGATGTCTTGCCAAGCTAATTCCTGCGCTGAGCTGCCGGGATGCGATTGGAAAGGTGAAGGTCTTACTTACGAGCAGGCCCATGGAGACAATTGGCAACGCATTGCACCCATTTATGCTCCGGCTGGGACGCGAGGTCAAGCTGCACGAGATCGAGACATTAGGAGACATTCACACGTACCTGGAACGCAGCATGTTTGACCTTTGTGCTCATCGTCAGCTACCCATGTCTTGGCCTTCTGCCGACGAAATCAGTGCCTTGGTGAAACGCGCCGGCTCGTTGTTCATCTACGCGGCTACGGTCATTCGCTACATCAGCCAGGACGAGTACTGGCCTCCTGAACGCCTTACCGACCTCCTGAGCACTCAGCCCGCATCGGCGGAAGATGATTCACCGTACGAGGAGGTCGATAAGCTCTACTTAGAAGTTATGTTGCTCTTCATTCAACGTGGTAATCGCGGTGGTTCAGGCAAGCAGACACCGCTCGCGGAACGAGTTCGCCGGGTGGTCGCCGCTGTTGTGCTCCAGCGCGAGCCCATGTCACCACAACTCATCTCTGCACTTTTCCACATACCCGTCGGAGCGGTGCTTGCCATTGTTCTGGGTCTCAGTGCAATCTGGAGCGCCCCAGCGTCGGAGACCGACCGATCGTGATATATCACGAGTCTTTCCCTGACTTTATCCAACGCTGTCCAGACGACCGCTTCACTGTGACCCTTTCAGACGGCAATGAATGGTTGGCCACCGGCTGCTTGCAAGTCTTGAATGAACAATTAGTCCGCGATATCTGTCAGATTCCACTCACCGCTGGCAAGCCGCTACCTAGCCGCAACACGATACCAGACATTGATGGCCGGCTGAAGCGCCACGTATCAGCGCCTCTGTGCTATTCATCACTGCATCTTCTCTATCACGTGACGCGGAGCGCGCCGGCAGACGCAGCAGAAGTGTTTGTGGACCAGCTTCTCGCTTTCTGTCGCGAAAGACTGTTCTTCTGGGTCGAGCTAACCTGTCTCTTGGGGTCATCGACTTTATCGAGTCTTCTTGTGCAGCTATTGACTGTACCTACCAACTTCCTCGTAAGCACTATATTCGTGCTCTTCAAGTAGCCAGCGAATGTTGACTTCTCTCAATCAGAATTCCCAGCGATTCGCTGAGTGTGGTGTTTTGCTAAGCCAGCTCGGTCAGGCGATTCAGTTCTTTGAAGAACCACTGCAGGTGTCCCATGCCGAGGTCTACAGCTCTTTTCTCGCTTTCATGCCGCGGAGTGAGCTGCGCGCCACATACACTCACCTCCAATGTTTCATCCAGATTGTTCAGGACAAGAATAGGTCTTATCCTGCACAACGCTCACTGCTACCCTACCATGGACACGTAGAGTCAATTCTTACGACTGCAGAAGGTTCGACAGTTGCCTGTATCTGGCGAAAGGACGCAGAAAATACCACGCAGTACATAGCTGTCTGGTTGAACGCAACGAGAACCTCCTTCAAACACTTCATTCGTGTCGGAACCGCGGACAAGGTCCTCATCGCCATAGACCCGTCTGGGAAAAATCTGGTTGTCTCAAAGGTCTGCACCAACACTGACTTGACGAAAATCAGTGTCTGGAACTTTAGTGGAGGAAAGCCAGTTCTCATTCGTGCTAGATCTGTGGCCGGCCGGGTACTCGCTATGTCGGTGGATCCATCGGGGATGTACGTTGTCTATGCAACTCCAGCGTCCGCCCAGTCAATGGTGTTGCCTGACCTGACGGACGTCATTGAAGATCGCCACGACTTTCCGCGACCGATTCGACTGGCTGCTTTTTCAACTGATGGGCAGTCTTTTATGGCCATCGATCATATGGGCGAGGTGACCGTGCGTGCCGGAAGAGCGCCGTGGAAGTCCTTTCAGCATTGCCGCCCTCCTCCGAGTACAGCTCTCCCCTCTCAGATCAAGCTACACATTTCTCCAGATGGATGCACTGCTATCGTTTCCGGTCCGAGCGACAACCCTGTTGATCCCGTGGATGTTTGGATCTACCGACTTCCGCTTGCGGGACAAACTGAACTTCTTTCGATCCAGGCGAACGTGATGAAATGGGTGGCTTCTTCCGACGCGAGCTTAATTGTGATAATGCAGAAGGAAGATGACGACTGGGAATCACCTCCATTTATCTCAGTGAATCGTATCAAATGGCAAACACGGCCGCACCTGCAATGGATCCAGGGTATTTTGGCGAATGGTTTGCGACCTTGCTCGGATTTGCTCACAGCGATACGAGCGTTATGATTGGTGTCACTAAGTCAATACATGTCTACAACATCGCAACGGGCGAAATTTGCTATCAACACACTGTTGACGGCGATGCGAAACATGTCACTCATCTCATCCAAAAGGATCTTCTACTCGTATGTGCAAAACCGACCATGGCGCATGATGTTATCGACGTTGTCGACATACGTAGCTTGGAAGCTGTGACCGTGACAAAAGATCCCTGCTTCGCACACATTGGCTTGGCAACGTTGCTTGTTCAGTCCCCATGTGGGACGAAGGTTGCGTCCCTGGAAAAGTCGGCCGCTTACCCCATGGCTGGTCGCGTCTGGAGACTTTCTACCGATGGTGCAGCCACCTTGTCTTGTACAGTCAACTATCCGAAGTTGACAGGCTATGAAAGACACGCGGAGTTTACCAAAGACGGCGGAACGGTTGCTCGTAATGAGCGGCGACGGCATGGCGATTGTTCCAATCGATGATCTTGTCGACGCCAAAACACAGTACAGTCTCGCTGGAAGTGGATGGTGACGATGCAAGGGAATTTATTCTCTCACATGACGAAATGGGCATCGCCGTCATTCATCAACATAGCGTATCCGTCTGGGACTTTCCTGCCTTCTCGCATCGGCGCCAGAACTTGCCGTGTTCACCGGACGTTTACTACAGCCATATCTACAATGGTGGTCTGCTTGCGTGCCAAGCAGAAGGAATCATAATGCTGGCGACTTGAGTCAGGAGAATGTCTCTTGTTCACTCCTGCAGCTGCCCGAGAGACGAAACTCGAAGCCATGGCATTCTGCACAGATTCGCCACTCCTCGTCACCATTCTCAGAACGGGAAATTTCCCAACGAAAGCCACACTGCAAGGCTGTGGGACCTAGCAGATCCGCAGATGCCGGTGGTAGTACGCTCTGTTGAAACCCCCTATCCCGCACTTGGAGGTCGGGTAGGCCTCAGCTCTGGCGGGAATTTTCTGAAGATTTACTCGTACTCTTCCATTTTCTCAAAACGTGCTCTAGGAGAAGCTCCCCACGTGATCCAGGCGCTGGGTGCTCAAGACGATTGGTCAGAGGTGAATGGGTTGAATCCGCCGCAAGACGTTGCTGTACATCCAACATTAATCCTCATGTACAACAGTCGTTGGCTTAGCGCGACGATCGGGACACACTTCATCGGGCACGCGCCGACGCAACAAGATATCGACAACAACTGGGAACGCTCGAGGCCAGTCTTGCACCTCCTGTGCTGGCTGCCCGAAATCTACGACGACGATGCCATAATGTGGTATGGCGCGCGTGTTTTTCTTTGTTCCGGAGATGGCGAAGTCAGCATTTTCGACTTTTCCGGCCACCCGCTATTTCAGCGGCCAACAACTGCAGAGCTGTAGCATACGCACCCCTGATTTGTTTAGTACAGTCGTCCGCTGGCACAACACTCTTTATTTTCAGTAATGCACTGTGCTCTTTGATGCTTCCAACGACAAACGTGCAAGTTGAAACCGAGGATCCCAAAAATTGAAGCATATATAGTTTTGACAAGTTGAGCCCTTCTCGCGTGGGGCTCGATATGGAGAGCGTCTTTTCTTGCAACAAGTCGGGTCAAGGTCAGACGGGACGGCTGTACTATTGTGAGCTATGTGATACAGTCCGCACTGCGAAAATTCGGGTTTTTAAGTTATAGTTTCGATACAGATTTGATTCATAAGGCCGGTATACTAAAAAATGTTGTCGATTGGTAACTTCATGGTCCATTGTGAGCCTACGAACATCACATGTTCTAAGTTTGATATATTACAACCTGTTGTACACGGAGAAAGGTGACATTTGTAAAAAGTGAATCGCTCCACGAGCGAAGACGTGAGACACGGAAGGTTGACAGTTACTAGCTCCGGAGTGCTCTGGCCAATGCACTCCCGCGCTAAACCGCGACTCTCCACCGCACTTCTGAGCATCATCGTTAGGGCGAAAGGAATGTATTGCGGCGGTATTCATCCGTGCACCATCTCCATCCATTTATTTATTTATTTCGCGGCGTCATACCGTCATCGCCGCTCCCGCTCAATCTTCTATGGACCAAATGGATACTTTTGCGAACAGGGGCCATGAGACAACATTACAAAAATCTGGTGTAAGCAAAACCCGGCCGATTCGGCTGCTGAGAAGTGGGTAGGGATCGTGTGAGCAGTTCTGGAATTTTTGGGGGCGAGTATCGGGTTTTTTCGCTCCGCGGTTTCGATATAGTAGAGAGGGGGAGAGGGGGAGGGCGTCCAGTGGATGCGTCTGCGAAGGGAGAGAGAGAGAGAGATGACAGCCCAACTATATAAACTACGGCTCGGGAGGAGCGTCCATGAACCGCAAGTACAACGCGTCATGACATTTGACAGGTCCCTCAACAAACGTCGACAGCGAGCGCCGGCACGTGGCCTCGCAAGAGGCTTGCTTGATAAGCAAGTGAATTTAAAGAGATGTTATCTAGGCTAATGTGGGATAGGAGCGAGACCCTGGACGCGTAGTGCAGGTGCGGGGATAGACCGATCAGGAACGGATCCAGACTGTAGTGATGTCACGGATGCCGAGCACGACCAGCGCGTACGGCTGCAAATAAGCCGGAAACGGCGTGTGCCTCTCTCTGTCTCCGCATCCGCATTGCGCATTGGGCTCTCGTCGCCGGAACAGAGCACACGCGGTGTGTGGGGATGACGACACGAACACAATGGCCTGAGGACAGTAGCGACGACAGCGACAACGAGAACAGGCGGGACCGGGTGTTGCCTGGACCGGTGACGCTGAGCCGCGAGTCGAGCGCGCGCAGAGGTACAGGCAACGTGGTACGACGACCGTTGGTACGGATTGCGGGACCGTCGTTACGGGTGCACTGGGCCAAGTTGAAGCAAAAGTTCGGGACTGCGAGTGCGCCGAGCGAGAGCGCAATGGAGGGCAGCACGACCGAGGCCTCTTCGCGCGGGCACGCCATGATCGTCCAGTCCGGCATGGTCACAGAACATGCTGACAAGGAGGCAGTCGGTGTAGAGTCCGTAGACGTCGTCGTCGTTGACCGCGACTTTCATTTGAACGGCACAGAGACAGCCCCGAGCACCGTCGACAAAAGCGAGAAGAGCAGTCAACAGCACCCGCACCTCCACACGCATCTCAACAGACACCCGCTGCCCACTCATGTTGGCGGCGGCGTGGGCGCGGGAACGGCGGAGCGCAGCAGCCTCATGAGCCACGCGACGACGCTTTGTCCAAGCTGGTACCACGGCCGGCCATCGAGAGCGTGCGACACTTCTTCGACATGGGCTCAGAGCTACAACCACAAGTCGAACGCCAGTACCGCAAGGAGCAATGGCACCTCTCCAAACGCATCGCCCTCATGTCCTCGCTCTTCTACGTCCTCAACTGGCCCTCGCAGTCGCATTCGTCCCTCGCCCCTCACCATGCCAGACTACTACTACTACTACGCCATCACCCCTATCCTCACCTTCCCGCTCCCCTTCCTCGTGGCTTGGAACCGTCCCGCGATAACGGCTGGTTCTACCAGTTCTTCCTTGCCGCGTCCACCTGGGTGTGGGCCACTTATGTCACCATCTACATCAACATATGCGGTTATTACGGCACCCACGCGTACGTCTCGTGCAACGGCAAAGACTTTATCGGCATCGTGCGTGTTTCTATGCAATATATAATCTCGTTTTACTCATTTTATTCGCAGTTCTAGTGCGTCCGCGCACCCATTATTATTCCATACATACTGACACACACCCAAAACGTAGTTTCACCACAGCGTTACCCACCATCGCCTCTTCGCGCTCGGCCAAAACCGCGTCTCCGCCGTCGCCTCCAGCCTCGCCTACCTCGTCGTCCTCTCCGTCTGCGTCGTACCCCACAAGCCTCTTCTCCCGCCAAGCAGTAAACTTTATCATTTACCAGATGTTCCTGCTTTACATCCATTTCAAGAAGGAAGGCGTGAGCAACTTTTGCGCTCGCCGTCTCCCACCACTTACATTCCTCCCTTGCCCTTTTTTTCTTTAATACGCGTAGAGCGATCGCAGGCTGTACCACATGCGCGAGGAACTCAAGAACCAGTACCGCGCCACGCAGAAAGCTCAAGTCGCAGAACGCAAAGCGAGCGACAGCAAACGTCGTCTCACGAGTTACATCTTTCACGAGGTACGTCCTCTACTCGATTTGTTCAACGTACCGACTCACTGTACCTTGTAGGTCCGGGTCCCGTTGAACACCGCGCGTACGTGCTGTGATTGTTCTTGAGGGGGGAAACGAGGGACAAGTGCTAACGTTGGGCACGGCGCGCAGTGCTCGCGACGCAGAATATGGAGGCCAGCGGCACGGTCCCGATCGAGAGCGAGATCGAGTTCAGGGCTTTGCAAGGCAGTCTTTCTATGATGTCCAAAGGTCCGTCTTTCCTCTTTATTATACGCACCTCCGCTCACACACACACTCACACACCCATACAGTGCTGAACGACGTACTAGACTTGCAAGTCCCCCTTCCCATCCTACGTACCCGTCCAACGAAAATACTGACACGCGTTAAACCAGCAACCGCATGGACGCCGGCCGATTTGAATCCGTATCCCGTCCATTCGCACTCCACACGGCGTTACGCAGCATGTTTGCACCGATGAAACTTGCGGCAGAGGCTAAAGGTCTTCAAGCCGTGCTCGAACTCGATGCTCGCGTCGATATCGTGGCGAGGTTGGCTATGACGGGGGCGTATCCTCAGCTGGATGTTGGTACGTCTGTTTCTTTTTCTGGTTTCTGTCTTTTGCGTGTATGGTTTTGGGGTTGATTGGGGTGCTGATATGGGTTGAAACAGAAGGAAACGATGAGGGACGGTTGGAGAAGGGCGGTGAACCGGAGAGGATGGCGCGGGAGTGGTTATTGGCGACGAGATGAGGTTGAGGCAGATTATCAATAATCTCACCAGGTGCGTCCTATTTCACACACCCTCGCTCACTCGCTCACTCGCACGCGGTGCAGCAACGCGACCAAGTTCACGCCGTCAGGCGGATCAATCAAGATTGTCACCCACCTCATCCATCCCGCACCCGGCGAACCCCTCCCCAGCTCGCCCATCAGCAGCGGACGCATCATAGTGCGCATCGAAGTACACGACACTGGCGTCGGGATCCGCGCTCGCGAGCTCGCCGACGGCGGCCGACGACTCTTCTCTCCATACGTGCAAACCGAGATCGGACGCGTGCAAGGCGGCAAGGGATCCGGACTCGGACTCGCATTGGTGCGCCATATCGTGCGACTGAGCCATGGTCGACTCGGTGTACGGAGTCGGGTCGGTGCGAACGGCGTTGGCGGCAGCGGCAGCGGCACGGTGTTTTGGATCGAGCTGAGTTTTGGGGTGGGTCCGGAGGCGATGTTGGTGCCGCCTGGGGGTGGCTTGGGGTTGGGCGTGGATGCGAGCGAGGGCGGGAGGACGATGAGTCGGGGAGGGAGCGATGCGGGGAATTTGTTGACGGCTGCCGTGAGGAAGGCGACGGATCCTGCGAACGCTATGATGTCGAGTGGTGTGGCCGAGTTTGAGCGTTCGATGTTGGCGAGAAGGCCGGATCCGGGCTTCTCTGGTATGTGGGGTCGGCATAACTAGGGTTGAGGTGGATGTTGATGATGGTGCAGCAGAACCGCAGCCTGGTATGGCGCCGGCATTGTTGCGGCCGACGACGAGGCGGTCGATATCCAGACGGCCGCCGCTGGAACATGGTGCTACGGGGTCGTCGTTCCCGTCCACGAGTGCGCTGTTCCTTTACTTGTGCTATCGATGGATCTGACCCAAGGCGTGCAGTTATGTCCGGAGACACGCCCGGCTCTGAAGAATCTGCAGCTACCGCACCACCGTCACCTATAGACCGTCCGTCGCTACCGCGCCGATCCAGCTCGGGCAAGGCCCCGCGGTCAAAGATGATGCAGTCCATGATGATCCCGCCGCCGAGCACGATCGAGCCGCCGCCCTTGCACGACCTCACCCCGACCGCGCTCGGCTCGCTCGGCATGACAACGTACTTCCCGAACGTCACGCCGCCGCACTCGCCGCACCCGCCACCACCGACGACGATGGCGCGTCGCATGTCGAGCCCGCCGACGCCGGGCTCGATGTCTTCGGCAGCTCCGCCATCGCCAACCGGTCTCGCAACTCCGCCACCTGGTTTGACAATACCCACCAGTGTCAATCACGTACAAACGGGCCCGCCGTCGCCTACGACGACCTCCAGATTCGGGCTCTCACATGCCGGGCCGGGCCCCGTCTCGTCGCCGACATCGATGACGGGCGTTGGTTTGGGCGTGGCGTCGCGTAGTGCGGGCTCGCTCACGAGCACCGGCGCAGCTGCTGTGCCTGCTATGAAGGAGGACCGGCGGATGCGTGTGTTGGTCGTCGACGACGACGGGCTGACGCGAAGACTCATGGGCCGGATGTTGGCACGGCTCGGGTGTGTGGTAGATACGGCCGAGCATGGGCAGCAGGCGCTCGATATGCTGTTGCTGGATCCGAGCAATGAAGGCGATGGTCCGTATGCGTGCACGTTCTTGGACAACCAAATGGTGCGCGGTTGCTTTGATCTTTTGTTTTTGTTTTTGTTTTTTTGCGAAATTGGTTGACCTGAAGCTGATATCGGTGCAACCTTTGTGCAGCACGTCATGTCGGGTCTGGAGATGATCGCGCGGTTGCGTGAGATCGGCCGCAAGGACTTTGTGGTCGGTGTCACGGGCAACGCGTTGCTCTCCGACCAGGAAGAGTACCTCGGCGCGGGCGTTGACCAGTGCGTTCCTCCTCCTCCGCCGTTAAATCAAATGCACTGCCGCTAACCTAGACATCGTAGCGTGTTGACGAAACCCGTGATGGAGCAGAGTCTCAAAACGATGCTCGCCACTGCGCACGAGCGCAGGAAAATTGCGTATAGGAGGAATCGGCCTCCCGACGAGCGCGAACGCGATACGTCCAGTGCCGCTGCTGCTGCTGCCGCTGCTGCTGCCGAGGCGTCGTCGGAGCCTGCCTCGCCCAACCACGCGTTGACCGACTCGCCCACGGACGCTACAGCGCCCCGACCATGATTTATTCCTCTGTCCGTCACTCACCCCCCCCCCTCTTACAGTATCTCCCCGTGCTCCGATTTATTTCTTTGCTCCCGCATCACGCTGTCCCTGCATGTCTCTTATCGTTCTGGCTTAGTAGTTAGGTGACCTTTCTTCCATCGACAACACACGCAACCACACACTCCTCCAACCCGCTTCCTGTGACACACATGATCGCTCATCGTTTTGCATCCTCGCTCATCTTTTTACACGCAGTCATAGTGATCGGCCTGCTTGCTGCTGCTGCCCCATCTGTTCAGCCCCCATCTGGCATCTCTCATTGCTCCTCCCTTCTGCTACAAAACTCGCATCTCGCTGCATCCGAATGAAAACCCCATCCGCATTCTTTGCATTGGAATGAAATGACGGTTTTTTTTTGTTCTCAGTTCACTCGAGTGAAGATTTGGCTGGGTGCGTGTGGTCCTGCGATCTGCGCGTTCGCGACTGGTCGCGTGGAACAGTACGCCTCGCCTTGTGCATATCTCACAAGTTCTGGGGAGGGGCAAACGATTTGTATGAGAACAGGCCGCGGCGCGTGGCACGGTGCAGTCTGAGTAACAGACCAGCGTCTTCCGCAACATTCAAGTCAATCAAGAAGACCAAGCAGTAACAATTTCTGTAGGATATTAGACGAATTATCAATATAGCTATTTGCTAAGTGAGATCTACAGTCGTCAAGGCACATGGAAAGATTGGAGAAGCTAAGCTCGAAATGTAGTATGCCGAGTGACTAGGTAAATTCACAGCGAAAGTCTCTAGAATCTAACATAAAGGCTCGGCAGCCTGCTTGTAGAGCTGTGGATGCCTAAGCTGGCAAAGTTGCCGCGCGATCCTCTTGAGCCGCTCGACGGTTTCTGGCTCGAGTAACATCGCCTCCAACGCCTCCCGGAGCTCTCTGACCCGATGCCAATGGTTTAAGCCCACTTGATCGAATATCGCTGGGGCATTGATCCGATGGTATACGTCGTCCGGGTTGCGGCCAGCGAGCAGGAACTCGCGCACCCTATGCGCCGGCTCCGAATCCGCGACTATCTGACCAAGGCCATTGATTAGGTCATCAACGTTGCCAGCTCTGAGACGCGGTGGTATGACGCCGCCTTGAGATTTGCCAGAAGACAGGCCTACACTTATGAGCATCCCCAGCTCATTGGGTAGGTAGGCGAGATGTTGGTGGGGTTGGAGCCACACACTGCGCCGTCCCAGCATGGCGTGCGGATCGTGGGTTTGGACGGAATCGAGTGGGACTTGCGCCGCCCGGAAACAGCCCGGAGCCCTAATTGAGGCCATGATCGCGTCGTGGACCTTCACATGGGGGTAGTCCGCCAAGCGTTCACGGAACGACCTTGAATTAATCAAGACCGGCAGGCCGCAATCACTGCTCGTCGAGGTCACTACGGTGCTGTACAGAAATTCTGTGAGTTGGAATGCGGGCGGGAGAGAAGAAGCGGGCTGACCGGGCAGTCTTGGCGCTGACCAAACTCTGCCATGTGGTACCAAGGGGCATGCCGGTCTCGACCATCGCATGCGCCGGCTCGGCTGACAGTTTCTTCGACGACTCCTTTCGGAAGAGCTGGTTCCAGCCGTGGGAACAGAATCGCACAATCTTTTCGCGCGCGCTCTTCTGGAAAACGTTCCGCGTGAACGTCCCCACATATCGCAGATGCCGCCGACGTCGTGATACGAGAACAGCAGAGCAATGAGACTGCGCAGAGACGTTAAGTGACATGGTGGCTAGCTGAGTGGTGCATGTACTCACGAGCCTGCGCTGACCCCAACGGCGTGGTCTGCGTATCTACGAAGTGGCGATGGCGCAAGTCCAGTGCGCTCCTCGACGTTGACCTCTTTCTGCAAAGCCGGGAGAAAGGCGGCGGCAAATATTCCGCGCACGCCACCAGCGTCTACGAAATGCATTAGCAAGTCGAAGGCGGAGTTGTGGTCATAAGCTGGCTTACCGAACGTTAACACGATTGGATTGCGCAGCGTAGTGTGCGGCAGGCTGTACGAGGAAGTGCTCAGTAGCTCCTCCAACTCCCCAATAGAGGTGCTCGACGTGGCTGCCGAACAGTTTGAGAATATTGACGATACGGTCGAATACGCCGTCGTAGACTGGCGGGAAAGCGCAGGAGCGACTTCAGCATGCTGGTTGTTGCGCGAGGTCGTGAAGCACGACAGAGTTGCAAGCAGGGTCTTGACGGGCTGTATGACGACGATGTATGAGCTTGCAGGACTCAGGGACTTGCGGGAATCACACGGTGCAAAAGCTGACATTACAACGGCGGAGCTGCTCCCACTGCTGTTTGTGTGGCGGAATGGCGGCATGCTCTGGCAACCAAGTTCGGCGGAACCTGGCTGCGAAGGCCGAGCGCACACCATGACGCGCTCCAGAGACGACAAAAACCGGGATAATTCACAGTACAAGTCTATGTCGAGCTCCCCGGATGAGCTCTGGGGTCGCCATCTTCCCAAGTGATTACATCTTGGATGTGCGGTCATCTCGAGAGATTCTCGCAGCCGACCTTCCAAGTTGTTCGTAGTACATCGGTCCGCCATCCACAAACCCGCGAGAGTTTTGATCATTCCCGTCGGCGGACTACGGGCGGAGACAATCCTAGAGTCATCCATGATGCATCATGATTCGATTTGTCGTTGACGTCTCTACTAGCTCGATGTACATGCGTAGTGGCAAGGAACGGCTTGGATAGCCATAGAAATGTTGGACTTTCCACAAAGATGTACAGCCCTTAGCACTACGAGCCTCAAAGGCATTGAGAGTAAAAATCTACCAAAGCGTCAGCAGTGGGCTCGTATGAAATACACTGATCTCACCGTTTGAATAAGTGCATGTGCTTCCCGAAGCTGATCCAAGCTTTGTCAAATATATTCCCATATTATTAGTAGACTTTACGCACCACAAGTTGTGCACCCGCTGTAACCCTAAAAAACCAGAGACTGTGAGCAATATACCCATACACTAAATGTGAGAGACAACGCACTTGACCACCACACTGCGATAATAAGTCAGTCACGAGGTTTTAGCAGGTAGGCGAGACGTACTTGGCCCCATTTCGCAACGGTGCTGTCGTTGGCGCAAAATAATGTGAGGCAAACGAACATGAGATCAGGGTACTTACCAGCCACCTGAACCAGTTGAGCTGGAGCTGCTGGAGCTACTACTGGAGCTGGAACTGCTCGTGCTGCCAGTGATGGCAGAGTCTGCACCAGTGTAAGCTGCCTTTTTGTTCCCCGAGGTATCGAACAGGAGCGGATTCGTGCCAGTGCCTATGCACTAGCGTCAAACTCGAATATCACCCCATAAGCTGTAGTGAGACGCACGCCAGGTGTACGAGTCGGTCACGCCCCAAACAGTAATACCCACACACTTCGCCTGGTTCATGCAAGCCTTGGTGGCCAAGTTGTAGTCGTTCTGTTGCGTGCTTCCTTGACTGTTTTTGTGGCATGAGATGATGAGGATTCGAGACTCGCGGGACGTACGCAATGTCCAGTTCGGTGATTGCAACATCGCACCCAGTGGCCGCGAGGGCATTAACGGCGCCAGCCAAACCGCCAGCGCCTCCAGCACTGAGATCTATATTGTGGCGGCATAAACGAGAATCCTGAAAGGAGCTAAGAGGCTTGCTCACGGGCTTGCCTAGGAATATTCAACAAGGATTAGTATTGTGCGATGAAGTGTAGCAGGTGTTGGTGACATACGTCCCAATTCCGTCGATCGGAACGCCACGGGCTTTGAGACGATTGACGAGGCTGACCATGTACGTCAACTTCGAGCTGCTGGCACTATCCATGCCGTAGTCCTGATGTTTTGTGATTGGCATGAGTTTACAAAGTCAGAATAAAGACTCACGTTGATGTAGAGCTGTATGATGTGTCAGTTATAACGAACACGCGAAAGGTAGGAGTTGAAAATACCTTAGCATTTGGGTCCGCAGCCCTTGCGTACTTGAATGCGAGGTCAATAAATTGTTCACCAAGCAGCTGTAGAACAATTAAATTGTTGCACAGGAAAATAGTGCGAGAATTGGCATACGTTCGAAAACACGGATGAACGGAGCTTGCTGCCACTGTCGTCGATAACCTCGTTGACAACATCCCACGCGTAGATCTTGCCCTTGTACCGGCCAGCTACTGCGTTGATGTGCGCCATGATTGTCTGGTTCAGGACGGATGCGCTGCTGATGCTGGATACCTTTATACGCAGCCCGTTAGTAGACGTGTGAGAGGAGCAAAATTTGCTGACGTAGCCCGAAAGCTGAGCGTGCCAGACTGCAGATGGCTTTAGATAAAGGCCTTGAGCACAAATCCGACACGTACCGAACGCATGACCACGGACTTGCTTGCCATTCGACTGTGCGAAGTTGACCAATGTGTCAAAATTGCTCCAACTATACGAGCCGTTGTTGGCTGAGACAGTGTCAATATCAGCCGCAGAATTTTAACACCAATGTACTAACGCTCAATCGAAGCCCACTTCGCGCTGTTCTCAGGAGCTAACAACGGGTTTCTAGTGAGCTACTGAGCATGACGCGAAAACACTTGACGTACTCAGCATGCCGAACTCAGCCTTGGCAATGTTCGCGACGGTGCTGTTATTGATCGTGTTTGGGTCCATGCAAGTGCCAAAATACTTCTTTCCCTTAGCCTGTTGAACGAACATAGTGGTCCTGTTGGCAATGTGTGATGGACCATTGTGAAACAGAACTCACCTTGATATCACTGTCGATTCCCGCGAGCACAAGCAGCGGCGCAACGAGTACGACGAGTACAGACTTCATGGCGAAGACTTTGACTCACTATTGCCCCGCAGATTAGTCGATTTATAGCATGTATCCGGCAAATGGTTGAGTCGTCCGCAGTCCCACGTGGCAAAGCCGACGGAAAAATGCTGCTTAACATTCCCTTAAGTTGACTAGCGGATTTTTGTCGCACATGTGGCTCCATATCAAATGATCATTCGGGGAGTTATGAAAGCTGCAGCGTCATACTGTAAGAATATTGAGGATCGCCAACATCGGGGAATAGTCGTCAACTCCCGCTAGCAGCACTGCCAGCATGTTTTGTCCGAGAAACCCCACGACCTTCGATGAAAGGCGATCGCGGGTGACTAAAATAAAGGTCTGCAGTTGCTACACCACGTGGAAGCCACGTGCACGAGGCCACCTAGCTTTGTAGAAAGAGGGCAGCTTTGTTTGCGCCTGCGCCACGTGTCAGTTGAATGATAAGTTTTACCGGGAACATAAGAAGGTCTTTCGAAGAGAAACGACCTAGGGACATTTGCTTCCTTCGGGAGCGGATCGAGCGGATAACCAAGCTCTAACTTAGATGTGAGCGTAATGATGACCAGGCAGACATCCAGCCTGAAAAAACTCGGTGAAACCGATTTACGTGGGTTGGTCGCCTGGGAATGATGGGTTTGGACCAAATGACCCCGCATCAATGCCCGTGAGCCGTTCTCGTCATTAGAAACAACCCAAGCATGTCCTTAGTGTGAACACCAGTAACTCCTCGTCCGATCAGGCTTGGAGGCCAACGATGTGCCCAGCAGTGTAGTTAGGCTCAGGTGTAGTTGTGTAGAAAAAAGTGCGTTTGCCCCAACGAACACAATGCCTTTCAGGCGCGTGTCAAAATCGAAGTTTACTGCTCCCTTGCGCCGAAGCATCCCCACTTTAGTAATTAGTCCATTTAGATTACACGCCCACAAGCTCTCGATGAAGTATTATAAGAGGTGCTTCACGCGTCACGTGAAGAAACGGTTGAGACGATATAGTACTAATGGCGGCCTAAAAGCGTTTTGAAAGCTTTATTAGATCATAAATCGCTGCGGTAGCTTATGTAACTGTGCCTTCTGCCAGCTCTACGCACATCTGGACGGCAAAAATACTAGCAGCTGACAGTGCTTAAACATTGGGACGGTGATGCTCTAGTGCCAGAGCAACACACTGATCAGCGGACTGAAAGATGCAGACTCCAGCGTGTATCATAGCTACCAAAAGAAATTATGATGATAAATAGAGCCTCTAATCAATTCCATCCACCGATACTCCCCTTTTCGGGGTCAGAGTTCGGCTAACAGCGGCGCGATTCGGCGTACGCCGGTGCTCCCTTGGCTTTCGGTTTCGCGTTTGTGGCGCGCCGTACTGCCCGTTCAAGACCGCGCACATACCCACAAGCACCAAAGAGACTCTTTTCGGTGTAGGCTTCTTATTTCGCACTGGAAGTGTATCGATTCGAGAATTAGAGAGGAAAACGACCGGTCCGAATGGTGTTCATCAAGACTATAACGATCCAGGGCTTCAAGTCCTGTAAGTTTGTTTCTTTCGAATTAATTTTGCTCTAAACTGCCCATTAAGATCGTGACCAGACGCAAATCGAGCCGTTCAGTCCACGCCACAACGTGGTCCTCGGTCGTAACGGATCTGGCAAGAGCAACTTCTTTGCCGCGATTCGCTTTGTGCTGAGCGATGCATACGCGTCGATGACACGCGAGGAGCGCGCTGCGCTGCTGCACGAGGGTGTGAGCGCGGCGCAGACGCTCAGCGCATTTGTCGAGGTACCACTGAACGCTCTGTCGTGACCAGCGCTCACCTGCATGCAGATTGTGTTTGACAACGCCGACGGCCGTTTCCCGACTAACGGCGCCGAACTTGTGCTGCGTCGAACAATTGGTCTCAAAAAGGACGAGTATGCACAGGACCGAAAGAGCGCGTCGAGGGCGGATGTCATCAACCTCCTCGAATCAGCCGGCTTCAGCAGAAGCAACCCATACTACATCGTGCCCCAAGGTCGCATTACGGCTTTGACCAATGCGAAGGATCATGAACGCCTGGCCTTGCTCAAGGAAGTTGCGGGAACCAAGGTTTATGAGTCCAAGCGCACCGAGAGTATCAAGATCATGGAAGAAACTGGTAATTTGGCTTACCTTTTTGCGCATATCCCACGGCTTACGCCAAAGACAGACGCCAAGCGCACTAAAATCACCGAGCTGCTCGACTACATTGAAGAGCGCCTCACCGAGCTCGAGAGCGAAAAGACTGAGCTCGCAGAGTTCAACAAAGCCGACAAGGTTTGCCTCTGCCTCTTCCTCCTCTGAGGTTCATCGTTGACGTCTTGCCTCTAGGAGCGCCGATGCCTTGAGTACGCTTTGCACCAGCGCGAGCTGACCGATGTTGGCGAGGCTTTGGATGCAGTTGAAGACGAGCGACGAGTAGACGGCGAAATGCAGGGTCGGAGACGCAAAGAGGTATGTGACTATGTGACTGCAGAGTTTCTCAGATAGGCTGACAGATTGGTTTTCAGGCAGCAACGCTCGATGTGCGGATTGCCGCCGTCGAGTCTGCACTTGCGGAGAGTCGTCAAAGCCAAGTCACATTACGTCTTACGAGAGCGGCACTAAAGGGTGAAGTAGAGGAGCAGGTCAGTTTCATTACTACGTACGTTTAAATGTCGGCCACTGAGATTGATTAGGTGAAAGCGCGCACAGAGCTTCGGTGTCTCGTTACCGATGCCGAAGGTACTCGCGACAAGAACGCTGGCGTGCGCGCGTCACTTGAGAAGGAGCTGATCAGTGTCGACAAATCTGTCACAAAAGCGAGTTCAATGCTATTCCAACCGGACAACCTACTGACCGTATATGTTTTTACAGGCTGAACGTGAACTTATATCGATTACCCCGCGGTGGACAGCTGCTCGTGATGCCGAGGCGCAAGGTAGGGGCTCTTTGGAGGGAGCACAGGCTCGCTTGGATGCTCTTTACGCGAAACGCGGTCGCGCGACGCAGTTCCGCAACAAAGCTGAGCGCGACTCGTGGCTCAAGAGCGAGATCTCGGCACTTGAGCGGTTCGTTCTCGTTTGCAGTTTATCTTAAGCAGCTGACTGTATTGGCACACTCTCAGATTCGTAAGCGAACAACAGGCGCAAGTGGAGTCACTACAGACAAGCGCAACCGAGGCTGGGAGCCAGGCTACCAAGGCTGATAAGAGGGTAAGTTTCTAGCACTCTCAGTCCGAAATCCACGTAGTCTGATCTTCGCAGGTTGTGGCAGCTCGCACCAAGATGGATGCCAGGCGGGTTGATGCCGAGCAGCTGACTAGGGAGCTGGGAGAGAAGCGCGAGGCTCTGGCGAAGGTTGCTGAGGAGCGCAAGTGCGTGGTTAACTGCTTCCAAATGCATCGGCTGAAGGCGTATCCTTCGCAGAGAGCTTTGGCGAGAGGAAACCCGTGTGCAGCAGAACTCTCAGCATGCGCTCGACGAGCTGCGAAAAGCGGAGCGCGATCTCGCCAGCATGATGGACAAGGCAAGCTGAACTCTGCGCCCCTGCTAAGCATGTCCGATAACGATAAACTGTATACAGGACACAGGATCCGGTTTACGCGCCGTTGAAAAGATCAAGGAACGGCTGGGCGAAGCAGGGAATGGGGTGTACGGTCCACTGTACCGATTATTTGAGGTCCCCGACCGCAAGTACGCGACGGCAGTCGAGCTCACGGCTGGCACAAGGTTTGCTCCTTGGACTATGGCCGTGAGTCTCAACTCACTCTGTCCCCCAGCATGTTTCATGTTGTCGTCGACACGGACGCGACCGCGCAAAAGGTTTTGGATATCATGCTGCGCGAGAAGACAGGCCGTGTGACGTTCATGCCGCTGAACCGTCTCAAGCCGAAGCCTCAAACCTTCCCAGCTGGTGGTGATGTGGTGCCGCTCATCGACAAGCTCGACTACGCCGCGGAGGTCGACAAGGCTATGCGACAAGTATTTGGTCGGACGGCAGTGTGTCGCGATCTTGCCGTCGCAGCCGCGTATGTTCGCTCGCACGGACTCAACACGATCACCCTCGACGGTGACAAGGTCGACCGCAAGGGTGCATTGACTGGTGGTTACGTCGATGCGCGCCGCTCCCGCCTCGACGCGACACGCGCCGTGCGGACTTGGTCGACTCGGCATAGCGAGGCCGCGCAGAAGCTTGCCGAGGTCAAGACACGTGTTGCCCAGCTTGATGCCAACATGACAACACTCCAAGGGGAGGCAGGCGCGATTAACGAGCGTCTATCAAAACTGCGCAAGGCGGGCGAGGTCGAACGCGACGAGCTGACATTTTTGGCGCGTGAGGGTGAACGATTACGGGAGAAGCAGAGGAAGGATGAAAGTGTGCGGGCGGAGGTGAATGCAGAACTCAAGGCTCACCAGGCCAAGCGCGAGGCGTATGAGGCTGAGCTGCGGAGTCCTATGGAGCGTCGGTTAACGGCGGATGAGGAGAACATGCTCGGGCGGCTCGAACAAGAGGTGGAAAGCACCAAGACCCAACTCCTTGAGTTCAAGAAGGCTCGCAGCGAGGTTTGTCTTGAGCGATAAAGATGTCATAACAGCTGACAATGATGGTCCTTCGATAGCTGGGCTCGAAGCGCGACATGCTTGAGATTGATCTCAACGAGAATCTGCGGAGGCGCAGAGACGAGCTACGCGCGCGTTTGGATGTGATGGTCGTTGGGGAACGCGGCGAGGTAGATTCTTCAAGTGACGAGGCCGTTGCCGACCTCGACTCGCGGCAACGCGAGCTCAAAGCCCTGGAGGCAAGCATTGATGAGCTTCAGGCTAAACTGAAGAGTGAGTCGTCCGGTTGTACTTTTATCGGTCTTCGTTCCCACTGACGATTCGTGACCTTCGCGTAGCGACGGATGATCAATTGGACGTACTTGCGAAAGACCTGCAGGATAAGACTGCCGAGCTCGAACAAGCACAGGCTCAGCAGAGCGACGACGCACGCGGGATGGCACGCCAACAAAAGCACGCAGAACGATACCTGGCAAAACGTAACATGCTAGAGGCGCGTCGCGATGAGGTCAACCGCAGCATCCGCGATCTTGGAGTTCTGCCCGAGGAGGCATTCAAAGCGACCAGTGAAAAGACAGATCGCGTGCGCATCAGTCTCCTCATATTGCGCTGATTTCGCTGACCATCACTTATTTGTGTACCTGCGCGCATTTCGTCTCCGCTCGACACAGCTTGTTAAGAAGCTGCACGCGATCAACGAATCTCTCAAGAAGTTCGCTCATGTGAACAAGAAGGCATTCGAGCAATATGGGAACTTCACCAAGCAGCGGGACGCTCTCCTGAAACGCCGTGAGGACCTCGACGAAAGCGCGGACAGCATCAGAGAACTCATTGAGGCGCTCGATCAACGAAAGGATGAGGCGATCGACCGAACTTTCCGACAGGTCGCGCAAAACTTTGAAGAAGTCTTTGAACAGCTTGTACCGAACGGCCGCGGTAGACTCATCATCCAGCGGAGGGTAGATCAAGTATGCGTTTTTTCTCAGGGTAGTTTGTGCATGCACTCAAACGAACGTTCGCTAGAATCCCGAAGAGGACGATGAAGAGAACGAGAATGGAGGTACTGGAGTCGAGAACTACACAGGCGTGTCCATCAAGGTTTCGTTCAACTCCAAGGTGGACGAAGGCCTACGCATTCAGCAGTTGTCTGGTGGGCAGAAGTCTCTTGTTGCTCTCGCCACGGGTATGTGGCGCTTTCTCTAGCTGGAGATGCCACAACTAATGCTGTATCAAGTGTTTGCGATCCAGAAATGCGATCCAGCGCCGTTTTATCTCTTCGACGAGATTGACGCCAACTTGGATGCGCAATACCGCACGGCTGTCGCGAGTATGTCTTTTTTGTTGTTTCCATAACTTGAGTCTATGCTCACGTTTGATATGAACGTAGATATGATCAAGAGTCTCTCTGGTACAGCGCAGTTTATCGCGACAACTTTTAGGCCAGAAATGCTTGAAACGGCGGACAAGTTCTATGGCGTATTGTTCGACAATCAGAAGGTGAATAGTTTGCGTGCCTCTCCGCGACATTCAAGCCTAATAACACTGTATTCAGGTCAGCTCTATTCGTACGATTACTCGCGATGAAGCTCGCGAATTCGTCGAGCAGGAAGCTCAGGCACCATGAAACCCTGCATCCGTGCGCTATCTTGAACCATATTTCAGTCCCGATCCCATTCCGTTGCCTCCTTTCATGCTGTTTTTTGCTCTGTGACCAAACTCTCGGCTTGTGTCAATGCGCTCGTGACAATATCTGTATCATCTGTTCGTGAATCTTGTTGCATAGGTTGGGTATGTCTCAAACGCGGTTGCTTCTATCAATCTTGCGATGAGACCACGCATGCATCGCGAGTGCACTAGAGACTTACCGTAGTTGCTGCCAGAGTTGGGCCCGTTCCAGATTCGACTGCTCTACTGTCGATTCTTCATACACGTCCTCATCATCTTCGTCCAATGACTAAATATACTGGTAAGTGACCATCTTATACACTTGCTTTTGATTCCATACCTCGAGAAGACCTTGAACATGATCACTGATGGGCAGTCTTGTTGCATTCGGATTAAACATCTGGAGACCTGCGTTCCACATTCCTCGCTGACCCAATGCGTTCAGGCGCCATGAGATGAGATTGTCCGCTAATTCGGGGTGCCTCTCGAAGTAGGAGAGAAGGAACACTCGTGGGTCATGCAGTCCAGTGAGGAAGGCGACAAATGACGCAGCAATCGTGTCCGGCCCAGTCATCCTCACGATCAATCGTACAATGCCGTTCAGCTCGAGAACAGCACGCACGACGAGTTGAAAGAGTGTTACTTCTGATTCTTCGAAGAACTGATATGGTGCCATTGTCATACTGAGATATTGTAGTTCCGGGAAGTTTTCATAGCGGAAAAGCTGTCGCAATGTAGCCAGCCAGTGCTCAGGACGAGGGCTTTGCTCCGCTTCATAACTGACCCAAGATTGCAGATCGGCGATGTGCAGTCGTTTCACTCGTCTGAATATGCCGTTGTCCACTGCAGACCAATCGCGGTGGAGCCACACGTACATCTCCTCTACGTTGGGAAGAACAAGCGGAACTAATTGACCCTGCTTGTACAGATTATGGGAGAATATCTGAATGTTCACCAGCCCAGCACATGCGACGAGAATGTCACAAATCTGTTTCCTCGCATTTCCGTCGCCCAACGTCAGACCTCCCCACGGCGACAGATTTCGAACAAAGAGCAGCCGCTCGTCGTTTCCCCGCGCGAGATGAGCGAATGATGAAACACTGCTTGCGGTGTTGAGCACGACGGTGCGGTACAGTGAAGGGATTGTTGCGTCATGCAGCATCCGATTGGTGGATGCGATGGCCAAGAGATCTCCTTGTGCACAATGGCAGATGGCGTACAGAACCGCCAAGATTAGCTCCTGCGGGAGTGCATCAAGACTTCGATGGGACATGTTGCGAGCGACGAGGGAGGCGGACAAGCAGCATCCAACTCCGCACTGTCCTTAGAATCGATCGATGTTCTTGTGGGCTGTAAGCTCGAATCACTTCCACGCTCATTGGCTGTGAGTTGATGGGTCAGACCCGGAGCTTTCGCCCATCGCGTGTATAAGTACAATTGTATTTCATGAGCATGAGTTGTTTCACCGACGTTTACTGTATTACATGCCGTTACTACGCAGCGCTCGTGAGACCCTTCTTGCCCAAACCCTCCTCTCCATGGTGATGCACGCCGTAAGTGACCTCGGCATCCTCGCCTTGGAAGCCGCGACGAACACCTGTGCCAATCTGGTTGAGGCGGAGCTCCTGCTTGTCGAGTCCACGGAAGAAGAACCAGAATATGATGCCAGTGAGCCAGGCAACAATAGCAAACGAGCCAAATAGCCAAGTGAATTTCTGTCGTAAGGGGTTAATAAGACGAAAGCAGCTCGTGATCGCTCGTAGACATACATCCTCAGTGTTGACCGAGGTGAGGGTAAAGTTGATAGCCGCAGACAGCGCACTCATCAATAGCGCAAATGCAGAGACCGTAGAGCGCATACGCTTCGGTGCCTTTGTGAATGCATATTCGTTTGCCACAAGAGATGTGAACATCCTGTAAACCCATCAGTTGACATCATCTCTAGGAAGCCCTGACAAAACTTGCTCGGCGATGGCCACGAGGATGTATGGACCAGCGACAATCCAAACATTGAGGGGAGACGGATCGGGGACGGCGTCGTCTTTTGTGCCGCCAGGAGGAATCTTGGTGCATTCGGATGGGAGGTTGTCGTGACAAGGCGAGCTCTCGTAGATGTACTTCTGCAAGATCGCCGCATAAAGCATAGCTGCACACATCCCAGGGATATCAGTACCACTCTGGCGGGAAATGCTCACGCCGCACCAAGACCAGCGATGAAGAAACCAAATGTGATGCGCTTTATGGGTGTGAAGTTGATCTTGTGCTTGCGCAGGAATGGATAGAACACGCTGTCCAGAATCGGAATGCCAATGACCAAGCAGATGGGATTCAGGTTTTGAACAAGGTCCTATAGGTGGTCGGCGTCAGCGTAACGAGCGACATCTGAGCAGAATTTGACTTGCGTTTGGCGTCCCATTGAGGGTCATGCCTGCAGCGACGGTACCAAGATTGCCGTCGATTTGGCTATCAGAGTGAGTGATGTCAGCGCAGAATTCTGATGCTGGGGTAGAAGGCAAATAGAACCTGTAGCAGAGATAGAAGAACGGCAGGACCAGGAAGACCCGGCAAGCCTTCAGGGCGCGGACAACCTCAGAGACAAACTCATCATCCCACGTGACTATGGAGGGGTATGGTCGGAATAGGAAACACTGGTCAAACCTGATACGCACTGGCAGCAGGAACCTCGCCCTTGGGATGGTTGCTCGGCTTGGCGATGTCCCAGAAGCCGGGCTGCTGGACGTTCTTGTAAAACTTAGCTGGGCTCCACGACCAGCGTTCTCCAGCGCAAAGGCGAATGACGCGCAAAGTTTCAAGAACGATAGATCCACGAGGAGGCGTGACGATGTAACTCTTTCGGCCGGCAAGCAACACGATGGGCACGATGCCCAGGATGCATGTCGGTACCAGGAAAGCCTGCCAGAAACCGTGGTCGCGAGCAAGGAAAGACGCCGAAATGGCACCAGTAGCGCCCCAGTTGATCGCGGCATAGAACCTGACGGCGTGGGTGAGATCAAATGTTGACATTAGGAAGCGGACGGTTACATGGGAAGGGCTTACCAGTTGTAGATGCGCTGATAGGTGACACTCGGTGAGATAATGACCACCTCGCCGCTCTTGAGCGTCTGCTTGCGCATCTTGCCTGTGTACTGTTCGCCGATTAGCGGCCCAACATTGGACTTGATCGCGCCACCGCCAATTCCCATGATCACCTATAGCAGAATCAAATATGATCTTATGACGGATGACCGATTGAGGACGCACCACAGCGAATGCAAGCAAGCCAAGAGCCCGGTCAGGATTGGCAATGGATTGCGGGATGGCGCTCGCGACGAGAACGATATGGCCAATGCTGCGATATCTGATGAGCAACATGCGCTGTGTCGCTCGCTTTGTCCTCTTCACTCACATGTAGAGAATTGTGAAGTACAAGATTGTGTTGAATTTGCCGAGATAGCAGTCGGACTAAAAAGCAGAACGTGTGAGAATCCACAGATCAACAAAGCTACTCTCGTGCGTACCACAACACCACCTTAAATTCCAGCTCGTTAGAAGATTGCTCCCAAAGATCAAGGGACTCGCTCACCAATCAAAGGCGTGATATAGAACCAGAACGAGTTGAACGTCCGAATGGCAAAGGAGACCTGTTGACCCTTGTCGAGCGCACCGGCCTATATAAACTATGTGAGATCCTGATGAAGACGACAAGTGGTTGAGCTTCACGATGCCGTTGGCGCGGTTCTCGGGTAGAGGTGCACCGGTTGTGGAGCCCGCTGGCAGAGGGGCACGGATGTACTACAAACATGTTAAAACTTGACACGGAGCCTCAGCGGCGCTGCGTACGTTATTCAAAACGTTCAGGGTTCCTGGATATGTAAGTTCAGCGGCTACCACCTGCGTTTCACGGCCTCAGCTAACCATAGTAAGACCTGCAGTTCACGCCAGTGAGTAGAGAGAGAACCGAGGAGATGAACTGCACGAACCAGCGCTCGGCAAACTCGACCACTATAACGAGGAACGACGAGATGTTGAGCTTGTCGGGAACTAAGCGGAGGGTTTCGAGCTCGCGGTAGGTTACGTCAATGCTGCCCTCGACGATGGCGTCCGGATCGTAGACGTCGTGGATCAGGTCCACAGGTTCGTGGTCGACAGAATACACATCACGGGCATGCTTCTTCTCGTCCACAGAGTGGGTGTCGACGTCGACTGCCTTGGCTGGTGCGACGATAGCGGACATGTCGCAACGTCGATTGGAGCTCGTGGGCAGCAAAGGGAGCAGAGGAGCAACCGATAAGCCAAGCAATCGCCCTTTGTGCTTCTTATACCTGGGCGGGTGTATGTATGCAAGTTGAACGAGACTTCCTAGAACAGGTTGTTTGGCAGAAGCCTGGAAGACTTCTTCGTGTCTGCCGCGGATAGTTGAACAATAGCGAACTCCGAGGACTCGCGCACCATGTGGGATCGCAGGCAAGTCCCAACAGTGATCATCGGCCATCATCTCGATGCTGCGTCCACACCGGAAACTGGTCGTGCGAGCGTCGTCAGTCAGGAAAGATCTTGAAGAGCGGGTGGCAACGCACAGACGGGATGTGAGTGCAGCCGTGCTTGGGATAAGGATCGCTAAGGAGAACCATGTGGTCGACGAGGGGCCACTGCCAAGCCAGAGGTGAGCAGATGACATGCCCCTATGACCAAAGGAGGGACCAGTAGCTCCATAAAAGGCCGATGTATCGCTTTACTGCAGCTCACTGTTGAACCCTAGTTTCCCCAGCGGGTGCACAAGAGTGTGACCGCTTGTAAGAACTAGCCAGCATTGTCGAAGCAGGATGTGTGCTCCTTGTTCCAAGCATTGACACAAACAGGGCGGGCGGGTCTTGGCCTCATTATCTACGGCGTTGCTTCGGAAGGGGCGGGAATCTCCAGTGCAAGGGCTAAAACTGGCCATAGTGGTTGAAGGTCTGTTGTACATCAGACTGAGGCTGAAGTTACTCTACAGTTATACATCCTTTCACTTATCGAGTACGCATAGCAAGAGTGTTCATCGGGTTATAGGAACTAATGGTGAAGGTAGAGAATGTGCGGTGGTCAGGGCGAGAAGCAACGGCTGCAGTCTCACCTCGCAGCTTCTGAGAACTGGCCAATTTCGCTCGTGCCTTATCGACAGCGATCCATTCGCGAATGGAGAAGTGAGCGTCGTGGTGCGGTGCGCGAAAACTGCGTGACCTTGCGAGCCTTTGCAATTAAACATTCAGTTTGCTTAGAACGAGGTGTGCTGTCGATTGCAAGCCGCGGCACGTATCGGTAAGACTATCGAGAAAAGGCTTGATGTGCATTGCGGCGCTGTGTGCTGTGCCCATGCAAATGTGTTATGCTTGGATGGCTGATAGAGGGACGCCAAGCTTGTGGGCGGCGATCGCCGGCAGCGCGACGCGACACAAACCATCCTCCCTCTCATCAAGTTTTATTCATTCCTTGATTTCCGTTTTCCATTTTAATCTGTACAAGCCGAAATTGTTACCTATACTTCCTGACCCTCAAACTGAGTGAAATGATACAAGACACGAACCAGGCATGGAGGTATTATAATTATTGAACAGTTATGAACCTCTAGCCCAGTTCATTCGGTGGGATCCCGGATTTCGTAGGCTTATGATACATCCTCCGGGACCTAGGTTCTGCACCCCTGTCAAATGAATACACAGATTCAGGCGATGTAGCTGCTGTCCGCGTGATGGGCGTGTAGGTGGAAAGTCATTGCAAGAAGCGGCCAGAAGCCTGAGCAGCGCACGAAGGCTATTGAACGACAGTTTGGTTATAGAACAAGTCGCATGCATGGGGATGTTGTAAGCAGTACTTGGGGAAGATCGGCGCCGCCTGCACTCCATTCGCGACCAGGTACTCGCGGAAGTTGCCAATTCGCTGCGTGAAGGCTGTCGTCCGTTTCTTGCCGTGAGCATCTCGGTTTCCGCTCCACACAAGCTCCGCCAGGGCCGCGGCGCGAGGCCACATTTTAGGCTTACAATGGTGTCGTCGATCTGCTCGCCCCACAACGGCGCGGTCGCCCCGAGCACGCGTGATGCCTCGTCGCTTGTCAAATTCGCCGCGATGTCGAAGTCGTATATGCGCTGCCACGTCTTGTACGGCGCACACCAGGACCCGCCGCTGCCACCGTAGTTGAAGCTCGGCGTTGCGCCCGTTGGGTCTGGGTTTGTCTGCACGTTGTAGTCCGGCTGGTTGCCCACGTAGTCACCGTTGCCGCAGTCGAGATACAGAAACTCATTGTTGGACGCGACTACCTGGTAGCCCATCGAAGTGAGCGTCTTGATGTTGGCGTTGCTATTCCAGCTCTGCATGATGATGTCCTTCGGGACGGTCTTGGCCGGCATGTCGGATGACAGCACGACATCCTCCCACATCATGAGCTGACGAGTCTTGTTGCCTGTGTTCGCCTTGCTCTGAATATAGGGAGAGCTTTGTCGAGCCAGTATTGCGCTAGGTCGGCATATGTGCGTGACTGATCTGCTTGGAACCACGAGCGGACGTGGCTGCTAAAGTTGAAGCAGTTTGTCTGCAGCTCGTCGCCGCCGACATGGAAGACATTGTCGGCGAACATGCCGGACAGCTCCTTGTACACGCCTTTGACAGCGTCGTAGGTCTTGGGATACATGATATCGAGCTGACCGGGGTTGGGTTGTACGGCAGTATGGAAGTCCCAGTCGTCGTTGGACCACCATGAATTTGCGCAAGTGACGATCTGCGGGTCGATTTGCTTCCAACCGGCCGCAGAGTGGCCGGGCATGTCGACCTCGGGCACAATGCGCACACCACGTGCACGGGCATAGGTGATGAGTGAAACTACGTCTTCGTGCGAGTACTGCTCGCGCGCTGAGTAGGCGTCTCGAACCATCTGGGGGTATGTCTTGAGCTGGAAGGGCCAGGACTGCGTGTCGTCGAGGTGCCAATGCAGGATGTTAAGCTTTGCGAGCGCAAGACCATCAATTTGCTCGCGAATCTTGACGGGGCTGAGGAAGTTGCGACCGGTATCGATCATGACCGCGCGCCATGGGTAGATGGGTTTGTCCACGATGCGGACAGGTTGCTCAACGATGAAGCCGCTGTGTCCATCCGCAATGATAAGCTGCTGGAGCGTAGTGAAGGCATGTAATGCACCCCATGCAGATTTTGTAGAAATCTTAAGCGCGCTGGAGGTGGAGTCTATGGTGAGCGTGTACGACTCGTCAACACCCTGCTGCAGGTCGGCTGCCAAGTCGGTAACTGTGACGATTGCAGTTGATATTGTGGCTGCCTGAGCGGCGCGACGCGAAACGTCCGCAGTCGGGAAAGACTCGAAGACCGGGATGGGTGCCTCGACTCCGGCTGGCGTCCACTTCAGCTTGTTGATGGAGTCGAGCATGCGAGAGAAGGCGTCCTCGACAACCTTCTTGTTGGCTCCAACGCCAGAGAGGCTCAACTTGAGACTCTTTGAGACTCCACGAGGCCCTGAGGTTCCCCATGTGACATCCCGTGGCGCAGGAAGCGGGTTCACTTTGACGGCACCAGCAGCGCTCAAAAGCAGCGCAAGCGTACCGACGGCCGCAATGCGCATGAGGGCGATGCCTTCTGGGGGCGAGGGAGAAGATATGCGCGTGCCTCAAGAAGTGGGCTGTCTCGCTTTTATCCACCCAGGGCTGGATCCGACCACTTCTTCGAGAAGTCGAAGTCGATCGGGATCACGCGAGCACGAGGACGTGGAGTCAGACCACAGGACTGGTGAAGGATGGCATCTGGTTAGTTGAAGGAGTAGCCGAATGTAAGTCTAACTTACCTGCGGCGGAGCAGGAGAACCAGTCCTTGAGCACAGGTAAGACTGTGTTCAGACTGGTATAATGTCATAGGGGAATGATGAGTGGGAGTTTTGTGACGCTATGAGGCGCATCTTGTCGAAGATGCGAAAGTCAAGAGGGACAGAATGCCGCCAAATCGGATGGCGCAACCCGGTCATCATCCTTGTTGACAATTTATCTTCGACATAAGATACATCCCAACAATCACTTTTAAAAATCGAGCAAATAACTTCCAGGCGCGTGATTTGAAGTGGAATGTGGTTGTCGTAAATCCAGGCTCCAAACATTCATGTGTGCGCATGGAGTTGCACAGCACCCGTTCCGTCGAAAATATGGACAACACATTGGGACAAGCTCTATGTAGCTAGATAATCTTACTGCGAAATAAGTCAACTGGGGTTTGACTAGAAACGCACTTAGCACTTCGGAAGTGAAAGGAGACTACATCGTTCAGACGGAAGAAATAGTGCCTGCCACTCCACTGCTGGTGTTCCAGACTACTCTATTGTGTATGCCCCCAGTTCACTGGCCGAATCCTGTGATTTGACGCCGCCTGTGTAGCTTTTGCCCTGCAGGTGATGATGGCAACGGCGCCCCTGCTGCTCCTGAGGTTAGTACATCTTTCACTCGTGCAAGCTCTCGCCTAACTCCCATTACAGCCTAGCCCCGAGGTTAGAGCCCCTGCAATATTATCTTGACTCCTGCTGATGTGTATTTGAACTGTAGCCTGCACCTGTTCCCGAGCCTTCTCCTGAGGTGGGTCGTGCCGCCAGTCACACGGATCATCGTCATTGATCTTTACTTTGCGATACAGCCTGCGCCATCTCCTGAGCCCAGCCCAGAGCCTGCTTCTTCTCCTGAGGTGTGTATTCTCTCTTACCCCATTTCTATTTCACCGGCTAATGCCTCCTTCAGCCCGCCCCAGTGCCAGAGGTTAGTCGTTGCATATTTCTTCTGCTCGTACTAAAACACTTTCCCCCTAGCCTTCTCCTTCTCCTTCACCGGAGCCGGCTCCCTCTCCTGTCCCTGAGGTGAGAGCCACAAGTTGTTCTCACTTGGTCGTATCGTCAAGTCTTATGTCTTTGCATAGCCATCACCCGAGACTCCGGACTGCAAGCGCAAGGCCAAGCGCATGCACAAGGTGGCGCGGATGCTCGTCAACCTGCCTCAGCAAGCCCTACACAGCGTGCGCGAATGGAGCCGCTCGTTCTTCCACGCGTAGATTCTGGACCGAAGAGTAAAAGTGCAGGTGGGTGAGCGAGAGTGTGGGTGAGAGACATGCAGGCGAGCACGCGCGTATGACAAGTGTTCATACAAAACCCGAACCGTGCATGCGCCAAGCATGCACGCGCAAAAAAAGAGGCGGCGTGCGCGTTGTTTCGCCCAAGGCCGGTGTCGCACGTTAGCAAAAAGTTGAGCAAAAGGAGCATTGTTAGCTACCCCGATCCAACAACACTTGGATCTGGTCGTGCGCGTCAGCATTCACAATGCGCGGGCATGGATGGGAAGGGGTGGCGCCACTAACTATAGAAGCTGTACTCCGCAGGCGAGAGTAAAAGAGACGCACAAAGTCCGTGCAAGTGTGAGCAAAGACTGGACGGGAAAAGACGAAGCGAGGTATAGCTACAGGCTACAGCGGGTGAGCTAGCGCGCTAGGGGGTGGAGTGCGTGTGTGCGGGAGAGGAGAGTAGTACTGAACAACCGGTGGGGGAAGTCTAAGGGCGGGGGCGAGGCGAGGCGGGTTGGGTTCGTGCGATGGGACAGGACAGGACGAGCGTTCATAAGATGCGCAGCAGCAGTGTCGACCACTAATGGTGGACGCGCGCGAGGAGAGTAGAGGTATACTCCCATCGACCGACGCAAAGGGTTGGGTGCGATATCGGCGAGGGCGAATAACAACGACAAGAACAAGAACAGGAGACGGGGATCCAACATCAGAACGGATTGATTGGAGTTTGACGAGGGGGACGAGTTGAAACGGGATTGGACGGTTGAGTTGCGCTAGGCTCAAGCTTCGGGCTTCACACCCAGGGGATTGAATACACCCAAGAGGGTGAGAGGAGAAAAAAAAGCGGACTACGACATTCGACGATCGACGAGTAGGTAGAAGACAAAAGGCTCCTGCGAGCGCGTGGGGCACTGGGCCGACGACAGTGACTGGCGCACGAGAAGAGAAACGGTAACCAAGGACCACAAGGATGAGGACCGTCCAGCGAAGAAAAGAGGAAAGCGGATAGGTTACGCCAAAAAAGAAAGGACGCACGACCAAAAGGCGTGAGTGGGTGGGTGGTTGGGTGAATTGGGGCAAGCCAAGTGGAGAAGCGAGCGAATGAGGGCAGCATTGGCGCCGCTCAAATGGTATGAGCGGGCGCGCGCGGGACAAGGGGGCGGCTAGATCGTACAAGCACAGTACAGCGATTTATGTTGGATCATCGAGCGGGCAGACGGGCAATTAACGACCAGCAGGGGGGTCGGGTACACTACGCAGAACACACAGAGCAGAGCACGGGTAAGGGGCGAAGGGGAGCAAGGGAAAGAGAGGGCCTAACGATCACGGCCTCTCCCTCGTCGGGTACGCAGGTCATCAGGACTGGTCGGGTGGAAGTATATTGGCTGTTGTTGACTGAGCGAGGGCAACAGCGGTGGCGCGAAGTCGACGCGCAACCGCCCTGGCTCGCTCCAATGCCTCCGCATCCCAAGCCCATCCTGCTGATTCAACGGGTGCCCGCTTACATGGCGAACCCTATCGCGTACCCCTGCTGCATACCCTTGGGATAAACCTGCTGCGGGTGTTGCTGGTGCTGCTGCTGTGGCGGCGGAGGCACGGCATGGTACGCGATATGCGCCGGCGCGCTCTGCAGGAACTGCATATGGTGTGTGTGGTGCGGCACAAGCGACCGTCTGCGTGTTGTGGTGCCCGATGTGAGGTGGTTCGTACGGTGGGCCGTAATCCTCGTCATCGTCGTCGCCAAGCGGAATGCTTGCCATCTCGTACGCGCCGGATCTCCTCCTCAGCGGCCGACGGCTCCTCGAGGCTGAGCAGTGCGACGAAGTCGGGCGTGCGGCGCCGCTCAGCGACGTGGGCGAGCCCGGCACGGTCGCGCCACTCGTTGAGCTCGCGGCAAAGAGCGTCCGTCTCCGACTTGAGAATGCGCAACTCGCGGCCGCCTTGTGCGCGGTAACGGCGCTGTAAAGCATGTGTCAGCGGCGGTACGTTGGATAAAAGTCAACACATGACGCACCTGGGTGTGGGTGAGGGCAATGCTGCTGTTCACGATGGCGCTCTTGCTCGGGCGGCGGACCGCGGCGAGGTTGGGAAGAAGCGCTGCAAGGTCCTGTGAAGGCAAACCAGGTGCGGGCAAAGGAGTGACGGCGAAACACATCAGGCCAGGTCGACACGCAGATCGAGGGTGCGGATAACAGATGCGACAGATGAACGGATGTTGGCGAAATGAGGACGGCGAACGAACATCGAAAACGTCAGGCGGAATGCAAACGTCGACTCGCAACCGCCTGCATATTCCAATCGGCGCCCTCACGGGTTCACGATTGGAACAACTTAATGTGGCAGTGATCACCTCGCCGCTCGCAATGGACCCCGATAACCCACGACTATGCATAGCATGAGAAATGCCTGTTGATTCATCAGTAAAAGGAAGGATCAAATTGAGTCTTACATACAGCCAAAATTCTCTGTCCACATTAGCTGTATCACGTTTGTGCTAACACACATCCGCGCACGACACCATCCCCTCGTTCCACTGTGACATCCAATAGAGAAACCTCTAATCTTCCCACGCGGGCTGGTCCAGACAGCATTTCTGGACACACGCTGTTGTACACGGTCAGGGGTCCGGAGAACATTTCCGGACGCATAGGACCGTGGTGGAAGACCAGTGATCGAAATGAAACTCCGCCATGGCCCAAAATATAGCGGAAGAGGCCGAGTACAAAGTCACGTGATGCTTACATTTGGTACTCCGCATACCACGCTTTTTGGTTGCGGGGCAAGACGCTGGTACCATGCGTGACTCACTTCAGACGCCATAGGCGGCCGATTGAATTCAAACAATTTTCGCTGTCCGCATACTAATCTCTGACAGGTGAACTGAGCCTGACTCGTCCAACCTTGAAATTGAGGTGAAGCATTGATGTGCAGTTTTGCGCAATTCGGTGGCCAATTTATCTCCGGTGTTGAGCCGAGCGCTGTCCTTGCACTGACTCAGACTCTACCTTTTAATTTTCAACGAGCGTTGAAGGAGCAGAGTCCTGCTAAAATGTTCTGCCCCTTCCCACTTTGCGCACATATTGCCGGTCGTATCCATGATGTATCACCATGTGCCTCCGCTGCATGCGCGACCCGAGCCATGATCTTGGCGTAGTACTGCGCGTGGTTTTTGCGAGTTCCCTGTGCCTTTAACGGGCTGTAGCGAGCGGGGGGTCGACGAGCTCCGGGATTTGCCGAAGTGTGGCGAACACCTGCGCGCGGCGAAGTTGCTGGTGTTGTAGCGCAACGACGCGCCGACCGTTTCTCCTCATTCAAATTTCAGTCTTGCGCGTTTTGGTATGCCGGCTGATGCGCGTAGTGGTGCCGCGTTTAGTGCTCATGGGCATCGACAAGTTGCGTAGAACATTATATATTGCAAACGAACGCGACGTACACACCTCACAATCATTACAGAGCAGGATACAGGCGTGGATATAGTACTTGGAGCACAGGCATGAATATAGTACTTTGAGCATGGATTCGAGGAATGAGAAGGCATGGGGCACGGATGGCATGGAGCATAGGTACAGGGAGCATGGATTTGAGGGACGAGGACGGTATGGAGCATGGGTATATAGAATGGGCGCGCACCTGGCACATCAAGCCAATAACGACTCTCTTTGCGCTCCCCGGTGGGAGCAAGCATGGTTTATCGTTGCGGTTGGCTAGGGGCGGTACGGCAGCGGCGGGCGGCGGCAGTCGACGTAGAAGTCGAGGCGGCGGGCGGCGAGGAAGGAGTATGGCGCAGAATGGCGCGCACCTGGCACATCAAGCCAATAACGACTCTCTTTGCGCTCCCCGGTGGGATCAAGCATGGTTTATCGTTGCGGTTGGCTAGGGGCGGTGCGGCAGCGGCGGGCGGCGGCAGTCGACGTAGAAGTCGAGGTGGCGGCGGGCGGCAGAGGTTGAGGCGGCAGAGGTTGAGGTGGCGTCCGAAGGGCGTCTGAGGATGGGGCGGCGGACTCACTGGCAAGAAATAAAGTGCGTGATGCACTCCAATCCCCGATCGGGCACCGGGACTGGGCTGCCAGCAGGAGCATCTGAGCCCCTTTGGGCATCGCTGTCGGTTACAACGGCGACTTTGCTCTCCCTGCTGGTTCCATTCCCGGTGCCATTATCGATGGGGTTGCCGTGAGCGTCGTCGTCGTCGTCCTCATAGTCGTCAGGCTTGCCAAAGTCGTGCTCTGCCGCTGGACGGTCTGCTCGTGGTCCGCAGCAGTGTGAGAAAGAGAATAGAAGTAAAAATTGAGCCGGGAGGTTGATGGAATGATTGTCCTGAGGCCAACTGCAACGACAGTCAGGACCCATACATAGGTAAAAACCACAAGCTGAACTCACGATGATGTTGCCGCTGGATCGCTAGAGAAAGTTCTCGCGGTCCCATGTGTTCAGCGCCGGAATGGCTGTCTGCGAGAAGCCCTCTTTGCCTGCCGGATCTCGCGCATCAGGTTCTGTGTGTATGGCGACAGGTCGTCGCTGTTGGACGTGCTGATACCGGTGATAGGTTGAAACTGTTGGCCAGGAGACATTTTGCCATTGAGTGAGGTGTCCATGACACGCGAGACTGGTGTGGCAAATGTGGAGTAAATGTCGGTGAAGCCGTTGGCCATGGTCTGAGGAGATGGGCAGAGCGGTGTAGCAGGTATAAAGGGGGTGCGGTAGGAGGTCCGCGAGTCAGCGACACCGTCGTAGCGAGCACCAATAAGACCAATCGTATCCTCGGCCATGTAATCATGCTGGTGGCCGGCCTGTCGATGTTTCTTGCAAGCCATGAGGCTCCCCATGACGATGCTGCCGAAGACGATGACGAAAAATAGGAGTAGAGTTGTAAAAGGGACCGTTGAAGGCGAGGTGGTGTCGGCCAGGCGGGTGGGGGAAGGTGTGCCGTTCGATGTCGTAGTGGGCGCAAACCACTCGTGTAGGTTGTTGTCGGGAGGATCCCGAAGTGTCCGGGTGCCCATACAGGCGTGGAGCCCAATCCAATGTTGTGTTGGCGGGATAGGTTGTTCAGGCCGATGAATAGAGTGCTGAGGGCAGATATAGCGGTCATAGTGACGAATGTGCATGCGCGAGCGGCCATCGTGACTGGAGGGGTTGTGATGGTGCGTGGGCGTGTGATCTCAAGTTGGGGCAAACTTCGGAAGACGGATGAGATTTAGGAGTGCCGCATAATAGGAGAACGGAGTGTGGGGTCAGCCGCGCGGTGAAAAATCGGTCAACGAGGGAAAACACTTCAAAACAATGCCCCTAAACAATGAATTCTGCAACGTGACCCCAAGAGTCACAAGCTTTGGACATCTGGTATGGGAGCGATCGAATTACTGATCACTCTCGAAGCTTCCCCTTTATTTCAATGCTGCTTGGTGCATGAAAGGAGTTACAGTGCTTGGCAAGTCAATGACAGTGCCTGACGAGCCCTTCCATCCTCCAACTCGGCTTAAAACCTCCAATTTTTCGCAGCAGGTTCTCCTTCATTCTAAACATGAGCCCTCGCGGTTGGTGTCCAAGGATTTGCATCGACGGCAAATGCCGGCCGTTGTGGCAAACCGGCTCGCCGGCAGCCGATCACGAAGCGCCCGTTCGGCATTCACCTCCGAACTAATCCGGCTGGTCGGGACCCCACATTGAGTCTCATCAAAAATTCAGCAGGACTTGCAGTTCCATCTTCAGAATAGCATCTAGCGAGGGTCAGTTTTAAGTTGAGTTGAATCCTTATTAATCTGTGTATTTCAGCCCTTTCAAAGACCGTGTGACCGAAAATCCGATATTGTTACACCTCATCGTGGGGGTGGGCCTACTCGGTATACCGCAGAGCGGTCGCCTGCGTGCTGAAGCGGTTTACGCTCTGCGGAATTACGGCAACATTGCTCACGTTGTTGCTCACGCCCACAGTCGACAGACCGGGGGTTTTGATTCCCGTCGATGCGCTGTCGATATTGACAATTGCGTTCTGGCAGTTGGCTGGCGCGACGCACGCGTTGCCGATATACGAAATGAAGAAGTTTTATGCGAGACCATTAGTGGAAGAACGAAGGGCACGACGAAAGAAGCCCAATTTATCGGATCGATATACGTACTATGCAACCCTGTGGGGGTATTTCCCAGGTGAATCCAGTTGAAACATTCATGGGCACTTGGGAAATACCGGTTGCGATGGTCCTATGGCACAACGGCGAGTGGTTCGTTGATTGGGAGGTACCCTCGCGCGTGAATTTTGAGTGAACAAAAACGATTTGATCGAAAGCGTATGCAATCGTTGACAATGCTCTCAACGTGGGGACGATATACCAGTTTTCGCGCTGGTCCCCGAGGGAGATGGTAATGTCCAGCGGAGCGTTGCGAGTGCGCAGAAGATTTGTCAAATTGACCTACGGCGCGGTCGGGTTGGAAAAGGTTTAGACCCGCGCAGAGAGCAGCGGTCTTCGGGACAAGTAGAACCAGCTGCGACATGTTTGCGAATAATTCACTGACGATCCATGCAATGAGCTCGCTAGCGAAAACACTATAATCAAGAGATCGTCAGGAAGCCGGTTGATGGGCACGTATTGGTTGGCCAGGAAAGCTGCTTCGAGAAGATAGATGTTGACATTGGCCAGCATCCTTTCGCGCAGGCGATAATAATCTCGCCGCATGTCGGCGTGTTTTGCGGGTTTAAGCTCGCGCGGCGCACTTGTACTGTCTAAAGCGTCAAAGCTTTATTGATCAATGGCCCCCCGTTGCTACGATTCAAGCCATGAGGACCTAATTCGCTCCAATACTGCTGATATCTATTTTTAACGGGTTCACTGTTTATAGCCTGGCCGGAATGTTGATTTCAGTTCATGGTACGGCGCTACCCTACTCCAGCCCTCATCCTGAGCACCCCGCAGTGGCAAACCTCCATTTGAAAAGGCAACACATGTACATATTCTCGACGCGCAAAATACCGCTCGATCATTCTATTCTCAATCATCAAGGCGAGGGTCCCCCACCGCGAACGGCCTTCTTGCTACCCACAGCAGCAGCGCCTCGTCTCAACAGACTTCGATCCTCGCTATATTCAGCAAGTCTCCGTGGTACGCTGGAACGTGATTCGCCCGTGACACCTTGGAAGTATGCTTTGGTAAGGTCTGATCGAAATGAAGCTGTCAAAGTCCCCAACTCTCGTGTTCCCCGGGCATTGACCTCCGTGCTCAGGGCGACGCACATATATTTCTTTGTGACAGCTCGAGACACTTCTCCTGTAGCATTCCTTTCCTATGGCACTCCATCCTCAGAGCGAGCCCTTCAAAGATCCTTTGAAGCGCGCTGTGGTGAAGACGGTGGCACCGTTTGCAGACCGAGGACTGCTACAGCGATTCTCACCCACGAACCACACGACTGTCGTAGATTTTTCGACAAACGACTTTCTTTCCCTCTCTGATGACAAGGTACTGGCGCAAACCTTCATCGACCGACTTCAGCGGGTTCACAACGAAGGGTAGGCCTGTAAACCCAAGCGAGTGACAGTCGAAGCTGATAATGAGCTGCAGACAAAACGCCATTCTAGGCACGGGAGGCTCGCGTCTTTCAATAGACGCACCCCACCATCTGGCCCTTGAGAAACGGATTGCGTCTATGTGGACGCTAGAGGGTATCGCCTACCCAGACCCAGAAGATGCGCCGTCAGCCACTTTCCTGCCGTCCGGGTACGTGGCGAACCTGTCATTCTGGTCGGCATTTCCACAGGTCGGCGATCTAGTCCTGCACGATGAGTTTATACACGCCTCCGTTCGCGACGGCTTGCGACTTGGCCGGACTTCGCAGGGTGCTATCGACATCAAAATGTTCCCACACAATGACGTTTCTGCACTGCGTCACCTCCTGCAGGAGGACGCTGAGTCTTGTTCATCGCATACGGTGTGGGTCGCCGTGGATGCGGTGTATAGTATGGAAGGCGACACTGCACCTCTCTCCGAGATTATCGACGTCTTGTCCGCGTTCCCACGGGCGAAGCTGTTCGTCGACGAAGCGCACGCCATCGGCGTCTTTGACCTCGGGCTGACAATGCCACCGCATATGTCCGCTGAGCGTGCGGCCAGGGTATTCGCAAGGACCTTGACGTTTGGGAAGGCCCCTGCGTTGTCCGGCGCGGCGCTGGTCGCCCCGGCATATGCAAGGCCGTTCTTTATCGTGCGTGCAAGACCTTTCATCTTCAGCACCGCGCCATGCGTGTTTAACGTCCACGCTGTCGAATGCGCGCTAGACGCGCTACAGAATGGGTATACCGCCGATGTGAGTGCAGGAATCTGGATGTCATGTGAATCTTTGGCTGACATAATGTCGGCACACAGCGGGCATCCAAGCTCCAAGCCAACGTCCGAACATTCCTCATGCTCCTTCAGCAGAATTTGGAGGGAATCCCCTCGAACATCATTCGCTTGCCTGTGTCTTTGCCGTTGCCAACCTCGGATGCGGACCAAGGCGTCCTGTACACACCGATCGTTCCGCTACTCTCGAGGGAAGCGTGTCAGTTGTCCGAGTTCCTGCAGGCGCAACATCAAGTCTGTGTTTTCCCGATTGCTTGGCCTGCTGTAGGTCGAGAGGCAGAACGACTGAGAATCTGCGTTCGGGCAGGTCACTCTCACAAGGAGCTCGAGATGTTGGCGCTTGGTATTGCAGGCTGGGGTCGACAGGCTGCACTGAGGTTATCGAGCCCAGTTGCCGTAGGTCAAGTGAGTCGGAAGCGAGATGCCAAGTTATGAGAAACCAGATGGTCATTGTGCCCAAAGCGGTTTTCTTCAGTATGCTCGATGAGGAAGATACAGCCTAATAGGGTCCAGATGAAAGACACAGTTATCTGGGCATCGACTATGTCATTGTTTTCGGTTTGGAGAAAGTCATCACCGCTGACGCCACGTTTTCGGAGGCAAAGCGCGTATTGCGTCGGCGCATGCCATGACGTGTTGGATTTGCAACTTGATCTCCTGTTTTGCGCTCTCGACTTTGAACTCGGGAGGTGTCTGCAAGTGCCTCCCTCTGCTAATCAACGCGTGCGCACCGTTTAATCATTCGCGCGCATGTCCTAATAAAGTGATTTAGATCGTAATTCCATTTCGGAAATGGCCATCCTGAACCAACCGGTGTTACGTGCCCTCGTCCTCGTCACGAGCCTCACCGTGCTTGGTACCGCATGGAGCATAGTTGCAGGTACGCTCATGGACTTGATTCATCCTACTTTCATCATGAAAAAGTACTTAGTCTGTTACTAGGAACATATCTCGACACGTCAAATCCGCTAATAACCAACCTTCCGCATCCAAAACACGCGACAAGCTATTTCGCCAGCAAGCGGAACATCTTCAACACGCTCTTTGTCAAGCGCGCCTGGGGCTGGACGACTCTTGCCATTGTTGTCAACACGATTGTGACTAGCGAGCGGAGAGCAGCGACGCGTGCCTGGCGCTGGGGTCTCGCAACTCTTGCCTGGCTTTCATTTGCCATGTGGTTCTTTGGCCCGTCCGTCCGCGCACGTCTGTCTGTCCTCAGCGGCGCAGAGTGCATCGTCCAATTGCCAACGACGATTCCTGCAGACACCCAGGTCATCACCATTCCCGCTGAATTTTGCATCGCACGGCGTCAGGTCAGCGTCGCCGAGCACGCCGAGCTGTTCCAGAGCGCATTCATGGGCAATACCGGTACTAGCGTGCTCACCATTCCCGAGGGCTGGAAGGGCATACCGAAGCTCACGCGCGGCCATGACGTTTCTGGGCATGTCTTCCTCCTCAGCCTCAGCATCCTTACTATCGTGGACAACCTCTCCGCTGGAACACCTGCGGCGGGCGTCACGGCGCTGAGCATCCCACAACTCCTCAGTGGCACAGCGAGCGTGCTACTTGTCGGATTGTGGTACTGGATGCTGCTCATGACGAGCGTGTACTTCCACTCGCCGGGGGAGAAGTTCTCAGGTCTTATCGTAGGCATTGTGGCGTTTTTCTTCACGAGGATACCGTCGCCGTTTAGGGATTCGCCGGTGAAGATGCCGGTAACCGTGGCGATACAAGCCACTGATGCGAACAAGAAGTATCAATGATCACTGTATTACTGCATGAATAGGTAGTTGCTATAATTGAGCTTGAAGAGGAGCTACATCTCGATTAGTCTTGATTTCAGACGGTTCATCTGTCGAATATTGCGAGCTGGTGAAACCTCTTTGATCGTGGGTAGGTACCTCAGATTCTGGATGCATGATTGATCAAACGCTTGACACTAGCTTCTGAGGCAAAGCGTTTTACAGACTAGCAAAGTACCTGTAGCAAGACGACAGTGTGTATGAGACCAGAATTAGTCACTGGTCCTCACAACTCCGCAACCTCCTCGTCGTAGGAGCAGACAAACCTCCCGTTAAGCTCTTGGGGCGCGTTGAAAGCAAGCCATGCGATGGTCTTGGCTGGAACCTCGGGCGGGACACTCGCGTCAGTGTCAGTCGCGCCGCTCCTCTCGGCATTCATCCCAGCGTCGAACCAGTTGTACATCGCGGCAGGAATATTCTCCTTTCCGTTCTGAACAAACTCACGGACCATATCCGTAGCAACCATACCGGGCTATTGTGAGTGTATGTGAGAGTTCGTCAGCCCAAGATTGGCAGACATACGTGGATCGAGACGGCTGTGATGGAGGGTTCTTCGTTCTTGAGAGACCTTGACGCAAAACGCTCATATCAGATCATGGACTAACGCTGTAAACAAGATCCTTCGTACCTAGCCAGACTGTCGACGGCAGCCTTGGATGCGGAGTACGCGGCGAGACCCTCCGGAGCCACTGTACTGACAAGTGAACTCATGAGGACCAATCTGCCACCTCCTGGAAGTTTGCTTTCGCGAAGGGCGGGTAGTGCTGCGACAACTCTAGCAACCATACCAAAGACATTGACTTCGAACTGCGTCCTCCACTCCGAGAGCTCTACCGTGGCTAAAGTACCCATGACGGCTATTCCAGCGTTTAGCACTGCAGCGTCCAGGTGGCCGAACCTCTCGATAGCCTTGGAGACGGCAACCTTGTTGTCCAATGCCTTAGTTCTAGCAAAGGCATCTAGCCCATAATCAGATGGAAAGGCGGCTGAAAGCTGTAGCAGACGTACACTGAGCCAGTTACATTGATGAGCATGTTTTGATACAGCTCTTCAAGACTTCGCAGTTGGGGTGTGCAGGTCCGCTGCAGGGTTAGTACGCCAACTCCATTTTCAAGCAGTTTCCCCATGATTGCAATCCCAAGCCCACTTCGGTATCGTGAGACGGGCTTTTCTTATAGTAACCAGCTCGCACTTACCGAGACGCTCCAGTAACATAGACAACAGCACAAGGTAACGACATGGCGAACAAGACGTAGGATTGAGAGTGTGAAGAGGCAAGTGATATCCGATACCAGTTGGACCTTTATACCTCACACAACCTGACCGACATTGTCAGCCGGAGTCTCAAAAGGCTCCTTAAGTAACTGACGAGGATCCAATGCAAATTTGGCTCATGAGCGTGCCACCCGCACCGTCCCGTACCGGGACATGGTGAATTATTCATCGGGCGAGGAAATATTGCCTGGATGAGGATAATCTAAGGCAATCCGGAACGGTAGATAGACGGCATTACGGATTGTCATATTCTTCGCTGAGTAGTTTCCCGTGGTAGCCCGACCGGTTCCGTCCGATATTGTCTCGCAGCATGAAGACGTCATTGAAATTGAAATGCGGCTAGCGCTGTAACGGGTGGGAGTGATAGCATCCTGCATGGAAGGAAGTCGATCCCTCGGCAAGTCCCAACCCTGAGAAAGTCTAATAGAGTTGGACGTTCTGAAGAGCCGATTCCTGCGCCACATCCGCCGATCCGCGAGCGTCGACCACAGACCGCACATCTTATAACGGGTGCATCTTCCTCAAAGCAAGCGTCACGAGACTCTCACTCTCACCATCGCTTAATGTGTGGCTGCAAAGGCGGTCCAGTGGGGCGGAGAGGTTTGCTCGCTATAGCGCGCCGGTTCAGCGCACAGCTCGCGGACCCTGATGCGCCGGACGTGTGCGCGCTCTGTCTGTACGATTGGACCATCTGTAAAAAGGGCATAGTGTTGGTCTTCCCCGAGCTACTGTCGAACGAGCACGAGTTCTGGAACTCGATTGTACGCTGCGTTTCGCTGCCTCGCACCGATGAGAGCGAGGCGTTCCTCGCACAGCGAATGGTCGCAAACATGCGTGCCTGCCCAACGCACGCTCTGGATGGAGCCAAATATGATCATCCCCTCAGCGAAGACCCGGTGCACTTGTTGCACACATTCATCGACATGCTGTTCCAATGTCTCCACTTTGGCCTTCGCGTAGACCAGCACGGCCAGCACGAAGTTCGAGCCGACGGCGGTATTACCCAAAAGCGCTGGATGAACCCACACCGTGGCGTGGCGCGCAGCGATGGCACTTGGCCTCGCACTCGCGAGCAGCTTGTGCCCCACGGCCCAAAGGACAGCATGGAAGGCTACCTTCGCTGGGTGAACCGCGTCTCCTTCGCCCGCCGTTTTCACGTGTTTACTGCGATGATGTTCGAGGCATACCCACTGATGTATCCGCACATCTCAATTCAGCAGGATGACCCCACAAGAGTCGTCACGACAGGCGTGTCCATCTCCACGCTCATCCGCATGATGGACCCTGTTGCGTGGCGTGCCTCGGTCGTCAACCCAGAGCTATCTCTCGCGCCTGCCGAACGCGAATTTCTCGAGAGCGAGGCTATCCCCGCCGTCGACGCAGTCACCCACTTCTGGGCCGCGCTTCTACTGTGTCCTTGCGCCGGCGCAGACGACCTTGACCGAGTTGTCTCTAATACCGGCATGCTCCTCCTCGTACCCGCACAAAATGCCATGCGGAACTGTATCACCAGGAAGACGCAGAATGGCCAGCAAATGGTCCTTGCGCAAGTGATTATGGCCCTTTACTGCTCGTTCCCGTTGACGCGGCCGCGCAAGCTCGCGCCAGACATAGCTGTCATCTGCGTCTGTTCTTTTGCCACCCAGAAGACATCGACTACAATACGCTGGCTTTCGTCGCAGTGGCACATCATATCCGCATGCGCCGCTGCTCCGGGCCGGGTTGCAAGAACGAGTTCAGCAAGGAGACCGACGACGGCGCCTCGGAACGACCCTTGCGCGAGTGCAGTGGCTGCAAACAAAGCCGCTACTGCTCACGCCGCTGCCAGAAGGCGGACTGGGGGTACGAGAAGAGCCCACATAAGGAGCTCTGTGGTACATTGCGTGATTTTATTGGGCCGGACGGTTTCAGCCTCGGCGGCGTCAAAGCCTTCAGCGAGCTCAACTTCGATGCAGTCAACAAAGTGTTGATGAAGCTCGCTCATTGGGGACTCGTGCACGACCACGTACCGCTGCGCTACGTGTACAGTCTAAAGCGGTGTGTGCCCCGCGTCCAGTCACGCCGTCTCGCTGGTCTGACCCATTGCGCTTCTAGGAACAATCCTCAGCTCCAGGGAGAGATCGGGGAGCTGATAGCGGGCTTCGGCAATATCTCTCTTTGACGGCGTCGACTGCATTTCTTGATGTATGATGATAAGCGACAAGTCGTTTAGGTCGCCCGCCGACGTGTGTCGTAGCCCTCTTCCTCAACTCTTGAGCTCGAGATAGATTGTGGTCTCATCGAATGGGCTTGGGCGCGAGTGCAGAAGCCACAGGTGATCACTTCCTACTTGGGTCGCTGCGTTGTGGATAGCGTTTGGTATGGTGAGGATCCGAGCGTTAAAGGCGTTTGCATTGAGAAGGAGCAGAAACGAAGTCACAACTTGGACTGGCGGTAAGTTAGCCGAAAGGTGGAAGCCTGTTGCGTGGACTGTTTGAAGGATAATTAAGGGGTATCTTGGCGCGGTGGTGGGTATCGACGATCTGACGCCACGCAGCTCAAAATTTGACTTCAAAACGCTCGCTCTCATTGTCATCCGACAGGCAGCCCAACGTGAAGCTGAGGCAGAATGAGCCTCGACCAAAGCGTGGTGCTCCCGATGGCGCGTGTCTGTGCAGCAGCAATGTCTGTCAATCGGTGTTCAAAGAGTATGTGAGAGTACAAACATCTAAATTGCACTAGAAGCATGGCTCAGGCGCAGTCCTCGGAATCTGTAATCTATGCGAGATTGCATATGCGCGCCATAATAGGTAGTCCGTGGCGCATAGTCGTGCATTCGAGTTGCAGGTGCGTAACCGTACCGTGATGTAATAGGAGACTAGGCTCATTTCGAAGACCGACGCCCGCTCTTGCCGTTCACGTGATTTGTTGCCGAATCAACCTCTTCACCGCTTATGTAGACATCCATTGGCCGCCGCTGACGACGGCTCTCGCGCTGGCTTTGTTTGTTGGTGCAACTACTGCCCCATTCGCGTGGGCAGACTGCCAGATACAGATCCACGCTGGGGTACACTCTTGGAGCGCGTACTCGTTCTCTTTCAAACAATCAAGTGATCGACATCAGGTCACTCCTTGCTGTGCAACAGGGCGGCTGCACAACAGGCAGTTGTCGATGCCGAAGAGCTCATCCTGCGGGCGATGACCAACAGAGGGCAGGCGACGAGTTGACGCCACGATGGCCATGGCTCATAGCAACTCCAAAGCGCACAGCTCATGGCATTAGCGACAGCGATCTCAAGGCGTGAGACCGCTATATTGGCCAACATTGCAGCAGTGCGTCCCTAGACGTCCTTTGGGCATATGCGCATTGTACTAAGCAGCTAACTCTGTCATTGTTGGTCGACCCATAGTAACTTCACTTTCGATCCACCCACGCATTTACAACCACTTGCCCTATCTCTTGTGAACGACCGCCATCATGATTCGGGTGCTCCAAATCATGGCTTTCAACGGACGAACTGTATCACGTCCACACCATCGGAACTCTCGTTCGCCTCGACATCGAAGCTGCATCTCATGGGCAGCGCGACACAGCGAAAGCCTGTTGCTGTCTCCATTTCGTTTCGTGCCACGAGAGTGACGAGACTCACAAGCTGGCGAAAACTGCGATACACGAGCGAGCAACGTGTGAGCGCTTCCATCAGCTTTTAGGCTTCATGAACCACGGAGGAAGGATTGGCCGGACGTCAACTCGGTAGAAACGTCGTCGACCCTCGACGCCATCGGATACTTCGCCGACTCTTGGCCGCCTCAGTTCCCGACTGACGACGGCGATTACGATGCAGTCGTACCTTTCTATTTTTAAAGAACTATATCCCCTTGGAACTCCGGTGAAACTCTCCACAACCGTTGATTAAGGACGTCTCGGCGGTTTCTGTTCAGTGCCCCTGTCCTGCAATGACCCGCGGAGCTTTCGGCCACCGGTCATTTTAAAGCCGTACACGGCATTCTCCAGATCCTCCGCAAGTTTTACGCAGACTCTGAACATCGCACAAGTTGTCGCCTGCCAAGTCTCGGCGTTTTGGGGTCCATCATTAGGTTACCAATGGCAGCTTGTGGTACTTGTACAGTTGTTTGAAGCGCACAGATCGTCTTCCTCTGCTGATCTGCTTGAGTCAATCCTGCGTTTGACAACGCACCGTCTACCTCAAATCTCTCTACGCCCGCGGTGACCTAGGGTTTGTACGTGAAAAGTTCCCAATAGGTAAGTGGAAGGTTCTCCTGACGCGGCTTTAGTGCTACATTAGTGCTTGTTTGAGGCCGGCGGTACCAACATTGGGACCCCGGATCGTCAGCAGGCCGGCTGATTAGATATATATAATGATTGCACGCATACCACCGGAGTCAGGCAAGCAACCGCCTCGCCCAGATATCGAGTACGCAACCTCTCCATTGCCGCATGATATTCAGAGCTGACCACGTAGCATTCCGCTCCGCAGGAGTCCATTCAGCATGCCCGTCGTCCCCAACCTGCGCACATACAACTACCGTCCTCAGAGTCATGGCCATGCGGCTTGCCGCTTTGCTGCCCAAGAACCCCGGCGCCACCTGCCCGACTTCATCCTCCCCACTGCACGCACTCCCACTGCCGCTGCTGCTACCGTAGCGCGCCAACATATCCTCGCCGCAGAGTCCGTTGCCGATGGCGGTGACATCGACCAGCGTCAGGCGTACCTCGACACGCCTCAGATCATCTACTCTCAATGGAACGATGCCTGCGGAGGTATTGACGGCAAGCTTGGAACCCTGCCGCCCGACTTCAGGGTTGCCTTGATTGGTGCTGGCATGTCGAACATGGTCGCCGCGTATGAGCTCGCCAAGGCCGGCGCAAACGTCACCGTCATCGAAGTCGAGTCTGAGGTCGGCGGACGCGCTCGTTCGCTGCCCACCCCTGACGGCAACAACATCGCAGAGATGGGTGCGATGCGCTTCCCGCCGTCCGAGGACTTGCTCTTCTGGTATGCGCAGAAGCTTGGCTACACATTCTCTGGCAGCTTCCCCGATCCCGGCAAGGTCCCGACCATCGTGTGCTACGAGAACTCGAGCTATGAGTGGGTCGACCCCTCGTCGCCGCCGCCGGGCTTTGAGACAGTCGCCAAAGGCTGGTCCGCGTTCGTCCACAATGGCATAACCAAGGATGGTGCCGTCGTGCTCGACTCATCCGATACCCTCCAGAACTTGCTCAAGTCGACAGATCCGAACGAGCGAGCCAAGGTTATCGACGCGTGGCAGAAGTATCTCGACACATTTAGCTCCGACAGCTTCTACACCGGCCTTCAGCGTATCTTTGGCGAGCAACACGAGTGGGATGTCCCTGGCGGCAAATCCTGGACCGACGTCGACTTTGAACGCTTTGGCACACTTGGTCTCGGTTCCGGCGGGTTCGGTCCGTTGTTCGCCATTGCGTTCCTCACCGTCTATCGCCTCATGCCGAACGGCCTTGAGACGGACCAAATGATCTTTGCGAAGAACGATGGTGGCATCAAGAAGCCGACCGGCATCCGTGACCTCGCTATCAGCTTGAAGGACCGGGCTATTGGGCTCGGCGCGACCTTCAAGTTCAACACCTTCGGGCAGCCGCTCGCTATTGCTCAAGGTAATTACGGCCGGACTGCCATTCGTGTTGAGGAGACCAAGGTTGGGAGCCCTGACTCCGAGGTCAACACCTACGACTTCGTTATAGTCGGGACCACCACCAAAGCGATGGATGTCTGTATGTCGCTTGCGGACTTCAACACTGCTGGACCGCTCTTTTTCGACAAGAAAGTCTGCGCGGCAATCAAGACGGTGCACATGACCTCGTCTTCGAAGCTGTTTATTCGCACAAAGAAGTTTTGGAAGGACCAGGATCCCAAGACGTTCCCCCGAAACATTCTGTCTGACACGAAGTGCGTCTTTTTCTCTTAAGACGGATGATTTGAGTCTGATATCTAGACATAGGCTCCCTCAGCTCTATACACTCGACTATGACGATCCAGACTACGGTATGGTGCTCATCTCGTACACGTGGGAGGACCTCAGCACCCAGACCGCCGCTTACAACAACCCGAAAGCTCTCTTCAAGATCCTCAAAGCGCAGATCGCCAACATCATGAGCATGACGCAGTACCCCGACTGGACCGACAACCTTGTGCCCGTGACAGAGGACGATTACTACCTCATTCATTGGCAGCTCGAGGACAACTACAATGGCGCATTCATGCTTGGCGCGCCTGGCCAAGACCCCAACACGATTGCCATGTTCCGCGACTTCCTCAAGCTCAGTGCGCCAGTCGATAGTGCAATAGAGCCCATCCTCGTGAACGGCGATTCGGCTGGTTTCACCGGCGGGTGGATTGAGGGTGGTCTGCAGGTCGCGATGAACGCCATCTCGGCTGTTCTGCTGAAGTACGGTACACTAGAGCATGAGGAGCTGTCCCCTGTCAGGCTCCTGCAGCAAAATGTCTACAAGTACCAGTAAAGAAACCTTGTGACCTATGACGCTATAATCACGATTGTATTACATACACGGGATACGAATTGTACGATCTGATCATGATAGTCTCCGTTTGATTTGGTATTCCTGAAGTGGGCGACTTGCATCGGTATCGATGGGTGTACTCGTTGAAATGATTGTGAATGTAAAGATGCATTGCTTAGTATGCCTGTGGTCAGCCAATGAGCCACTCAGCAACCTGTCCATGTGCCTTGACTACTACAGATCTCACTTAGCAAATAGCTATAGTGATAATGCGTCTGATATCCTATAGAAATAATCACTCTTTAATCTTAGCGAATGTCCCGGAAGACGCTGATTTGTTACTCAGACTGCGCTGTGCCACACGCCGTCATTGGAAGGAACCCACGTCCCATTGGCACGTCATTTATCCGGCAATGACTACTTATAGCTGACTGCGATACGATCTATTAGCGGGTCAAATCCTATCTTTTCTCGGTCCTCTGTAGGAGCTAGACCAGATTGTCAGCAGCATTGACGATGCCGACTTATGTCGGACGCATGTGTCACATCTGAGCTGACAGCATGTCACTTTCACAATGGATCTGCGACCCGTTCTAAGTCGGAACGTCGCTGTCCCGATTTCGAGGGACTCAGTACACTGAGTACTTCCGGCATACTTACGAGACTTTGGCCACGTCATGAGAGGTATAAATGGGTGGCCGGTGCGCGAATCTGAGAAACACATTCCCAATCCACAGTCTCAACTCGTCCCGGAACAACATCCAGTATTCTTCATCATGCCGTCCACTAGTGCTACTGTCTACGTTACTGGTGCATCCCGGTGAGCTCAAATTGGTCTTTTGGAAGAACGCTTGTCTCACAACGACGTAGCGGGCTTGGTCTCGCAATCGTAGAGAAGTTGCTGGGAGATGGTGTCAATGTCGTCACCCTTCAGCGAACCCATTCAACAGAGCTCAAAGCTCTTGAGAAGAAGTATTCCAACACTCTCGTCAATATCATCGGCTCGGTGTACGTTGGGCGTTGTAGCTGTCGTGCGGTTCGTCGTTTGGGCTGACCAAACCTTCATTCAAAGCACCGATACATCAGACAACGAGACCGCAGTTTCCAAGGCTCTTGAGAGGTTCGGTCGCTTGGACGCTGTGGTGCTCAATGCTGGCATGGGCGTCATGGGCACGGCCGCCAACACCGAGCTGCCGGACTGGAAGGCACAGTTCGAGGTTAATTTCTTTGGCGTAGTGGCGGGAATGCTTGCTGCAGTGCCAGCTCTGCGTGAAAGCAAGCTTACTGGAGGCGGCAGGGTGATTATCTCGGGTTCGGTTGGCGGCGACCTGGCACCGCCTGGTTTGGCTGCGTACGCAGCGTCCAAGGCAGCTGTCAACAGCCTCGCGAGGTATGGATAGCAGTTTCGGTCCGGCTAGGTCTATTTTCTGAACTTGATATCTTTCTCTAGATCCCTCAAGAACGAAGAGCCTTCCATCACTGCTGTCTCTGTCCACGTGCGTCCAATAACCCCAGGCTGATCAATCGCTCGTATTTCTGATTACCTCGCACAACAGCCGGGCTTGGTTGCGACTGACATGGTGCGCGAGCTCCTTCGCGACGGAAAGGAGAAGGTTCCCGCCCCAATCTACAACTACTTCGAGGCCGGAATGAATGCTGAGAAGAGCGGCGTGACGGGCGGTCATGCGAGCGTTCCGCCCGAGGTTCCGGCCAAGACTTTCGCGTGGCTTGCTCTCAACGCGCCTAAGGAGCTCAACGGCAAGTTTGTCACCTACAACGATGAAGAGGTGGCGAAACAGGTGGAAGCAAGCACTTGAGAGCATTCGGCTTCCAAGGCGTGTTACTCCCACACTTGAGATCGGCAGTCTGTTGGTTTAGCTTGCACAAATGAAACTGAATGGTTGTCTTGCTTGCTACAAAACTAAACCCTCCTGATATCCGGGATTTGAACATTTCTGGTTCTGCCACTGTTCGTTACTTTTGACTCGAAAATCTTGCGACAGACTCGGCGATGAACATGTTTTGACAAAGTTTGAATTTGAAGTTTATCTGAGCGGTTTTCATCGTTCAAGGTGAATGGTAAGTTGTATCCACCGTCCGCACTGGCATCAAATTACTCACCGTCATTTTAAGCGGACAGAAATGACCATTTTTCCCCGCCAATGCACGAGCCGCTTGATTTTTAGCAAAGGAGAGACATCAAACCGCGCTTCTTCGTGACGGAGATCAATCATCACACAGGTCCGTTCCGGGGGATGTTGAAGTCGTGCAACCAGCGTGCCAGCCTGGAGGTTGGCATCCGAAAGGGGACAGCCGCGGATGTTTGTGGAATCTCCTCTCGCTCCCACCGACACCGCAACGCCGTTGTTGCCGCCAGCAACGAGGCTCCCATTTGCCGCCTCTTCGTGCCAGGAGCTAGCGTGCTCGCCACAGCGCGCAGCCGCCACGCGCTTGTCATTTTGAAGCCTTTCTTTTCTACTCGCGCCTTGTTCTCTCGCGGTCACCGTCACACCACCTTCACTTCTCTACGATCTGCCGCACCTGATGGCAACCTCTGCGTCACTTGTTCAACCTTCTTCGGTTCGGACTGGGTCGCAGTCACCTATCATTGTCCCGGAAATGCACCTTGGCTCACTCCAGGACCTACAATTGACCGACTTTACCCAGCAATCATCCCAGCGTCAGCTAAGCCCTATGGCATATGGTGGCCAACTTTCCGGGTCGCCGCCAGAAACGTTGCAGCCTTCCGGCCAAGGTGCTGACATAGCATCGTTGGTCGATGCACCCAACACGACTCAGTATATGCCTAGCGAAGCGCGCTCTCCGTCTTCGCCTACTCACCAACGGTACGCGAGTTTGCCGCCTGGTGCAGCGCCGCCCGCTCCTTCTGGTTTTATTCCCACGCCCGCGCCGTCTGGCAGTCCGTCCTCTCCACCTCCCAGTCAACGAAGGTCCCTTCCAGACGCCGAGAAGCAAACTCTGCAGCAGCAGTCCCCAATTTCACCTTCTTCTGGACCGGTCAATGGAATCCTTCCTACACCCCCGGCCTCTCACTCGCAGGGCGGGCCGCGACATCCTAGCGCAGCACAACAAGCGACACAGACCGCGGGCACTCCCAACCCTAACGCACGACCTAGGCAGTCATTTGTTCAGGCACCGACATATCCCAGCATCACGCCACTTCCCGTTTCGTTGCAAGGGCTCATCGCATCAGAATCCCCGCTGCAGTCAACTTCGCCGCCCCCGCCAAACACTTCAGCAGGACAGCAAACACTTCCTCTCCCGAGGAAACTGCCACAGGAAGAGGTCTGCGTCGAGTGTATGATGCGCGACCGTGATATGGCCGATGTAGACGTCACATCACCCGGAGTCTGGACTCGACCGTCGGACGCGGATTACGATGATCTCGTACGTCGAGAACGCGAGGAGGAGCTCGCGGAGACGGGAACAATGACAACAACTGAACGCCGGAGCGTTGCGGGACATTCGAGTTCAAGTGGCCACGTGAGCAACTCCCGTTTGCCGCGTGGTATTCGCTCGCGAGGCGGAAGGCTCACTGAGGAGAACGTGCGAAAATGGATACTTATGGTACGGGGACATTCATCTTCCCATTACCCTGCTGACAATTTCGTCAGAACCCGAAGGACCACGAAGCTCGGTGGCGAACGATCACCAAATACGTCAAGGCGCAGAGCATTTTGCTCGAGCAAGAGATGCGTGCACGAGCGCGAAACGAGTCTGAGGCGCGCGTCGCAGCCGACCAGGCACGCGACCGGTATGCCGCGCTAAGACGGTCCACGGGTGGTGAGCCCATTGTCGTCGAACCCGGGACTGGGCTGCGAGGCGTGCGTGTACCCATGACTCCCACTTCTGCCCAGCTGCAAACTCAGGGCTACTTTGACCAGCAGCACGAACGCGACTTCGAGACGCAAAGCATCCCTGCCTCCCCCGGTCGACTCTTGGGCAGGTCACCTTCAGCAGTGCAGGACGAACGCGACGTGGTGTTGCTCGAAAACGGGCTCATGCTGGAGCGTGTTGATCTGCGTCGCGACACGTCCGGCCGCGCGCGCAGTGTGTCTCTCGACAAACGAATTGGTGGTGGCAACGGCGCCGACGACAGGATGTCGACCTACTCGACGCCAATGCCCATTATGCCGCGTTACCCCAGCCCACCGATCCCGGAGAGTGCGTCAACGCGATCAGGCCGACCACTGCCTCGCGGACACAATCAGAATGCAGACAGGAGGAGTCTATTCGGCGGCTTTAGAACGAGTCTTGCTGGTAGCATGATTAGTTTATCAGCTAGTCGAGCAAGCGTCGTGAACCTTCAGTACGTCAGGCTGATCAGTGTCATAGTTGATTATTGACGCGTTCTTTGCAGTGGCCAAAATTGGGAACACGACAGGATGCCTGGTCGCGCCATCTCGCCCAGCATGCCGACTCTCGCCTCCCAACAGCAGCAGTGGCCCGGTATCGAGACCATGCCCAACACTCAGATGTCCATGGCTGAAAGCGTTGGCTCCGCGAATGGAGGCAAGAAGAAGAAACGTGGCGGGATTGGCAAGCTCTTTGGAGTGTTTACCAAGAAGGACAAGAATTCAGACAAAGGAGAGAGGGGTTTCGGCCAGGATCAGTATGCGCCGCAGCATTCAGCGGTTCAACCGCCACCCGACGATCTCAACACACCCCTCGCACCGCCTCCTCCGCTGACGTACCTCATGAGTAGGAAGAGTGGCGAGGCTGGATCGGGGCAACCGCAGTCTGGCCAACCGCACCAAAGACAGCCAAGCAACTCCAGCTTGCTCAATGTCAGCGGCACGCAGGGTCCCAGCCCACCGACAGCGCCGAGCAGCGTCCTGCCCAGCCCAACGAGCAATCGCTTCTCGTGGCGGCAGAGCAATGCCTCCCTAGACATTCTGCCCAGCATGCAAACTCAGCATCAGTACGCGTCGGCGAGCGTCCCAAGCCAAAGCCAGAGTCACCTTGCATCGAACCCCGGATCATTCAAGGATTCTGGTGTCGAGTTCCCCAACAACGGCCACATGTTTGGAAACGGCAAGCACCTCGACTCGCTGCCGGAAATACAAACACCCCCGCCTACATTGCGGCAGCGCCATGACACCATGGGTAGCATCAACGCACGCCCACATACTGTCTTTATGACGGACAAAAGCTTGCCCCCGCTTCCTCCAGAGGCGTTTGGAGGCAACTCGCCGCACCATATCGCCCAGGCGCCACGGCCGGGCACAGCACCTGGTTTTCGCACCGAGCGCAGCGCGTCATTCTCTGGCAAGCTCGAACAACCCATCTATTCGCCTCAGTCGTACTCGCCAAACCAGCCGGTCTTCCACGGACGCAGTGCGACCGAGTTCGGCGCCCAGGAGACGACGGGCAAGCGCAGGAGCAAGTTCGGCCTTTCAACGTTCCTCGGCGTTGGCAAGCGCAAGAGCAACACGCACCTCCGCATAGACAGCCAGTCGAGCGCGATCGAGCGCGACTTGAGTGGCGTCGTACAGGACCCGCAGTTCGTAGCTTACCGGTACCCGAGCAACGACGGCCAGCAGTACGGCGGGCCGCAGCAGCAGTACGGGATGCAGGCGACCACTCTGCCTGTCGGTGCGCGGCGATGATCGTAGCGCCTAACGACTGAGTCTTCAACTGTTTATTGCCTGATCCCGCTTTTTCATTTTGTCGACCCACGTTCTTTGCTTTGTCTCCGCTGCTGCTCCATGCCGCAGACGATACCGTCCTGCATTTTTGCTCTCCTTTACCTTTCCCGTCATGTCTGCGCATCTACACGACTTTGAATCTTGATTGTTGATACACACGTCGAACTACGGACGCAGCACTCACGGACTGTCTTCCTGGTGTCCTCTCCTCGTTCGGTTCACACGCCCTCATCTTTTGCACATCTCGCATTTGCTCTCTGCTCCATCACACTCCGCTCGCTCGTCTCATTACTAGGTAATTACTAGCTCCGATATCACAGTCTCTTCTGCACCTCGTTTTGAGAGGGTCTGCACGATGAAAGTTCTCTTCGAGTGCCGGGCTACATGTAAGTTGCTGGTTTTGTGGCTCGCCGTGGCCTCGGCATTTTAGCCGTGAGGATGTTGCGATGATACATTGTGTTGAGTGACGAAGAGTAATGATACATGAGAAGCCACGGTGTTAAAGAAAGACTGATTCAAAAATAGGTAGTAATCAAGACTGACGCGATGTAGAGTCTCGGACGACGGGGCCAATGTCATTCATATACCAAGCTCCGCATTCGTGACGAAGTGGCCACCCGCAGAGCATCGATAGCCATCGCTCTGGCGGATCCATTGATAGCCTGCAACACACACCCCGAGGGCACGGAGCTTCTGCTGAGTAGCCTCCTCACGCCGCCTTCGTTCCTGTTCCCGGCGAATCGCCTCCTCTTGCAGCTTGCGCAGGCGTTCTTGTTCCCGCTGCGCAGCGAGTTCCCTCTGGCGCTGCTCTTCGAGCATTCGACGGGCCTCTGCATCCGCTGCGGCCTTTCGCTCTAGCTCTTCGACACGGCGACGTTCCTCCTCTGCCCGCGCACGAGCCTCTTCGAGACTTTTTGCCAACGCCGAAGCTTCATCTTGACGACGTTTCTTCATGGCCAACTCGACTTGCTTGTCCAGATGGAGCTGCCGCCACACTGCGTCTGATACTCCTGCATCACGGGTTGTGGTATCGTTGGAGTGCTGAGGCGGAGCCGTTGAGGTGTTCTGCCCGAGCGTCTTGGGCGGCGGCGGTGGCGGCGGAGGTGAAGCCGAACGGCCGCTTCCAGATCCTTGAGCATTGGTGTTGGACTTGGTGCTTGGAGGAGGAGGCGGGCCGCTGGATGCCTCTTGGGCGGGCATGTCTTCGTCATTCAGCCACCCATACTTCGCACGACCGGACTCTGTCGGCAAGCGATCGCGCTTGTCTTTGAGCATCTTCTTTGCGCAGTTGAGAGCGAGGCCGGGCGGAAGCTGTAGAGTCGAGATGTTTGGGTCCGTAGTATTTACCGTCTCGCGAGCGATCTCCTTGGAAAGAGTGATAACGTCGCGTGCATTGCCCCATGACGGAAGTCGTCCAAGCAACTTGAAGGTAGCGACAACTTCAATGCGCTCCTGCTCCCCTGGAACGAGGGTTGGCGAATGTATGTCCTGCTTCTGGAGCTGCCTTGTCAGGATGTCAATACACTTCTCCGGGGCGATGTTGTCGAAGGTGATCTCCTCTGGGAAGCGGCTGGATAATCCGGAGTTGACTGTCATAAGGCGGTCGATGTCTTTGGTATAGCCTGCGAGGATGACGACAATCTTTCCAGCGAAGGTCTCGTGCGTCAAGAGAGCCACCATTTCATCGATCGCCTCCTGAGCAAAACGCCCTTCTCCAAGACGGTAGGCCTCATCAATGAAAAGTACCTTGCCAAGAGCCTTTTCGAACAGTTTCTTCGTCTTGGGACCAGTGTGGCCGACATACTGGCCGACGAGATCAGACGCAGAACTCTCGACGACATCACCTGAGCTGAGCATGCCCATGTCTGTCGGCTTCAATTTAGACACAAAGGAGACATCGAACAAAGGAGAGCATACCGCAGAAAACCTGACCCATCTTGCGCGCCGTAGTCGTCTTTCCGGTGCCTAAGTAATCATCAGCCCGCGATTCATAATGTTGCAGACTGACGAACCAGGAGGGCCCTTGAACACGAAGCAGGTTGGGATAAGTTCCTTCGCATCACGTGGCTCCTTGCCCATAGACCGGAAACGACGAGCAACGTTCTGATACCCTTCGAGCTTTTTGACGATCTTGTCCGCGTCCACGACGTCTTCAAAGAGCTTGGCCAGAGCGGCGGCGGAGTTCTCCACGCGGTTAAAGTTTGCGTCGATGTCGACTGGCTCCAAAATCGCGTCGTGACTGCGCTGAGATGTAGGCAGCTGCGATTGGCGCTTCTGGTAGCTGATTTTGGCGCGAGTGAGAAGGTTCTCCACCTCACCGCCGTTGCCGAAGTTAGGCCGCAAGCGGGAGCGGCCAAGGACATCGATTACAACCTTCTTTGCCTCGTCCGTCGCCGACATGTCCTGCTGCCCCATTTTGAGGTCGAGAATTTGCAGAAGTTCCGCATCACTGAAGTCCTCGAACCGAAATGGGTTTTCGACGTCAAATCGGCGAGACAATCCGGGGTTAGAATTCTGCCATCGTCAGGACATGGGACTGAAAAAGTAAATTCGACTCACTTGGAACATGTCTTGCATCTGCGGTTCGTAGCCAAGCAGAAGTACGCAGCGATCGTCCCCTGGGACATTGTGAACTTCAGCGACGATCGTGTCAATGACGGCAGCGGAGAACTGGTCGGTTTGTCGCAGATCGTCGGAGCCGCCGCCTTTGTAGAGCATGTATGCCTTCAAGACCATCAGAATGAAGGAGTGGTAGGGGAGGAAGACGATTACCTCGTCAATGACTAGCACCTTGCCGACAGTACTCTTCAAGATGTCCTTGGTTTGTGCCTCGCTTGCTCCGATGTGCTGGCCCTTGAAATCGGACGGGTTCTTCATGACAACTACGCAGGTATGAGAACAGCAGAAGCATGTAGTGAAGCCTAGGCACCTTCTCCCTTGCTGAGCATGCCGATGTCAGCCAAGATCTGGCCATATATATTCGCTACTGTTGTCTTGCCAGTACCTGAAGAGTGTCAGCTGGGTATTGAGACTGCCGGTCGGTGAATGCGCACCTGGATTTCCGTAGAAAACACGGTTCAGAGTCACTTGAAGAGGTTCCTTCTCCTGCAGCTCTCGTTTATAGTTGGTAGAAATGAGATCAATGAGGTCCTCCACCGACTGCTTCACAGAGTTGAGGCCGATCATCTTCTTGAGTTTTGACCACGCTTCGCTCGTCGTGACAGCGGTGGAAGGGTCTGGGCCGATCAGGTCTTCCTTGGTGAAGAGCATATCGTCGACGGACATGCCAGCGGTACGTGAGCGTCGAATTCGGACTGACTGGCGGTCTGCAATGCGCTGGAACAGATTCTGCATGGCGCGAGCATTTCCGAAGCCATGCCGGCCACGTCCACGGCCAAGTCGCCTGATCGTAATACGCGCATACAAACCGCCAAAACCATCCTCAAACTTCATCTGCTGCGAGTACTTTTTGTTCACGTATGTCTGGAACATGTGAAGCAGCTCTTGATCCGTGTAGTCCTCGAATCGCAGCGTGTGCGGCACGCGACTTGGAATACCTGGGCGATGGCTTAGCAAGAGTTGTCGGAGCAAGCTTGTCATTCTCACCGGGGTTATGTTCGAAGAAGTCTTCCATCTCCTTCGTATAACCTGCAACGATGAAGATCATTTTCCCAACGTTGTTCTCCATCTCTGCCAACAGAAAGTCCAATACTTGACGACCACCGCTGTACTTGGGGCTGACGAGTTGGTAACATTCGTCGATGAACATTGCACCTCCACCTTGGGCGAGAATGTGGTCAATGTGCTTCTTCGTGCCGGGGATGCCATCGCTGGACAAAAGAGAACCGGTCGTCTCGACGAATGCATCACCAGGCAAAAGATCGATGGACGCGAGAAATTTTGCATAGAGCCGAGCAACTGTTGTCTTGCCTGTAAGGTGGGGGAGGGTGCCATGCTCAGAGATAGAATTGAATCAGTAAAGAACACACTCACCAGTGCCTGGATTGCCGAGCAAACTGATGTTGAACCGCTCATCCTTCAACGATGTGTTTTGCCGGGTTGCAAGCTCAATCCTGTCGCGAATTGTGAGAACTTGTTCCTTCACGGACTCGAGGCCGGTCATCGCCATCAGGGCATCGATGTGTTTGTTTTTCGCAGCTTCGTAGTCTTTCTGGCGTTGCCAGCGTGCCGCAGCCAGGGATGGCGGAAGCGGTTGCAAGAGCATGTTCGGCTTGCCTGACGGTTGCGAAGGGCCGACTGGGTTTGCCTGAGTGGAAGACCCCAATAACACTGTTTGTAGCTGAGATGCGGGCTGGGGCAATGTGGGAGATGTCGTTCCATGCGCTACTGGCGTCACTGGAGATGTAGTCGCTTGACCAGAGGCATCTGGCGGACGAATGACAGCCGGTGTGGTTGTGATGGAAGACGCTGCGCCTGAGACGGTGGAAGGTGCTGTGGTGGTCGCGGTAGATACCGGAGACGCAAGGACTGGCGGAACAGGTACGCTGGGAGGTGTGGGCTTGGCATGCGTTTTGAGTGCTGCAGCTTTCGCAGCGGCCGCTCGAGAAGAGCGCTCGCGTTCTTGCTCCAACTCTTCGCGCTTGAGGCGGATGACGTTCTCCATCTCTTCGCGGGCGCGGGCGTCGCGTTGCGACAGACGTTCGGATTCGATCTGTGCCTCGAGAGCGAGAAGCTCCTTCTCGTGAGCCTTCTGTTCCGCCTCGCGGCGCTCCTGCTCCTCCTGTCGGCGCTTAATGCGCTCCTTCTCCTCTTTTGCTTCCTTCTCACACTTCGGGCAGGTCTGCGGTGGGCCGTCGGAGCACCGGTACAGCTTCTTGTGACCAGATGAACAAATGTAGGAAAGTTTCGCTTCGCAGCGCATCTTCGAGTGGTCGCTGATACCATGGCATTTTGATGGACATTGGTGCTTTCCACATGCGAGTATTACGCCGCTAGACAGAGGAACAGAAGCAGTCAGACTGTTGTGGGAATAAATTGTTCGTTAACCACTCACCAAGGCTCAAGGCATCCGCCATCTGGCGAATGTTCGTCGAAGTCTTCGGGCTTGCAGAGAAGCCCAGTGCGATCTGGATGACGTTCGCACCGTACCGGAAGACCATCGTAAATGTTACCTCTATCCTTCATATAGTCGAAGAGCTTAGACCAAAGGTCGCCACCCTTGCGCGAGTTTCGGAACGTATCTGCATTCCCAATGATGATGCAAGCATCGCGCGCACGGCTGAGCAGTACGTTCAGCCGCTCCGGCGAGAACATGAAGCCAATGTCGTTCATGGAATTGCTGCGGGTGAGGCTGATGATCACAATGTTCCACTCCTCTCCCTGCGCATTGTCTGAGAGAAGACATAAGCATTGGCAGACATAAAGTATAAGCCGAAGTTCGCACCGATAGTAGAGAGGCGCAGAGGTTTCTTGTTGCTCTGAGCAGCACCAGCGCTGAGAAGTCCGGCTCGGACAAGGTCGACCTGATCCATATCACTGAGATAAGGATCATTGTCCTTCGACAGAGCATCGCGAAGCTTGCTAAGTTGGCCGAGGTACGGTGTGAGAACAGCGACCTGGTCAGCGCTATAACCCTGCTGAGCGAGGTATTTGATGATCTTAAGCACCATCTGAACTTCGAACGTGTTCTGCTTGGATGACTTGGCGCCGCCATCCCGAGCGTCCCCAACGCCATGCAGATCGTCTTCGGGATGGGAATGCGTGATGAAGACAACGTTGTCGGTGACGCCACGCAGGTTCGGGCGGCCACGGGTTCCGTCAGCGTCGACGAGGTCTGTATATGTGAGATGGCGAACGAGGTCTGAAATCTCGGGGCGCATTCGATGTTGCTTTTTCAGCGTCGAGTGCGGGTAGCCAGCTTTGACAAGGCGCTCGAAAAGGGAGACGTTTAGCTCAAATCCGTTGCCTTTCTCGACGGTCAATGCGTAGTTGTTGACCTTCGGGCGGAGCTGTCTGCAATGCATGTGTCAACAGATTGCTACAAGAGTTCAAGGTTCAATGCGCACTGATGGTCTCCAATCAGGATCATCTGTTTGGTGTTTTGGCCAAGAGCGGTGAGGACATGAGCCTCGAGAATCTCGCCAGCCTCTTCAACCAGCAATACGTCCGCGCCAGCTTCGCGTAGCGAGTCCATGTACTTGGCTGCAGCGGTAGTCGTACAGCCGATGATGCGCTTGCTCTGTAAAATGGCACCGTCCTTCGCGCTAAACCGAGCCTGCAACTCGCCGGCTGCCCGGTCGTAACGCACGCCTAGATCATAGACGCCACGGATGCGTTCCATCTCAAGCGTCTCCTTCCACTCTTGGAACTTCGCTTGGCGTGCAGGGATTAGCATATGCCAAATCTGAGCAACGTTGGGCGCCTTGAGCGAGTGATGATACTTGAGCGCACCGGCGTCCCAGCCTCGCTGCCACTGCTGGATGAGGTAGAACTCGTCGATGGCCTTGCCCTTGCGACCAACGATATTTAGCGCATCAGGCGGGACCGTGAATGCGGCAAAGTAATCCGGTTCATCAAACTCGAGGTGCGCAAGCATTTCTGCATAAGTGATGCCCTTGTTCTTGAACGCGGAGAAAGCCTTCTCGAACACATCCCAGCGACCGAGGGCATTGCTGCGCGCGGCGTCGATTCCAATCCAATCTTGACGGCTGAGCTTGGAGACGGCCTGTTGCTTTGACAGGAGCAGTTGTGCAGTGCGAGCAGTCGACTTGCCGCCAAGTCGAACCATCGAGCTAGGTGGAATATTGTTGTCGAGAAGATCCTCCATGAACTGATCAAGTGCGTGGTTTGTATAACAGCAAACTAGGATCTTGAGAGACGTCTGCTCGAATAGCACTTTCGCTGAAAGAGCACCGACAAAGGACTTGCCAGTTCCTAAACTGCGGCGTTAGTAGTTGAACGGTCTATAGCGCAGTCAGCTTACCTGGAGGTCCCTGAATGAGCGAGACGCGCTGGGAAAGAGCTGCGAGTAGCGAGTTGCTCTGTGCACCGTCAAGAGCGATCGTCTTGCCAAGCCCAAGCGTTGAACCAACGTCCATAGAAGCATCCGCGCGCAGGCTGTTCACAAACGAGTACGGCATATTTGGTGGCGCCTCCAAGGGATCGTTGTCCCAAAGGAACAGCTCTGGGGACAGCTCTGGGCGAGACATGCGCTGGAGGGCCGCAAGGACAGGCTCGTATGCGAACACTGCCGTGTCGACTTGGATAAGTTTGACCAGCCGACCCGTCTTGAGCTTGGAAAGCACATCTATTGTGCTCGTCTCGCCGCTGATCTGCAGCACAATAACCGGCAGCTTGCGCGCGAGCAGGACCTCGTTGCGGTTGATCTCGCCGAACGCAATCACCTTGTCGTCGACGGACAGGCACGCGAGTGACTGGTGCTTGATGATGCGCTTGTTGTCAATAAGGAATTGATGGCGCTCTTGCGGCTTGACGTTCTTGAAGAAGTCGAGGTCCTTGACACACTCGAGTTGAAGGGCCCAGCGGGTGCAGCGATCCCGGGGCCCACCGCCGCTGCCAGAACTGCCAGACACCCCATGAAGGTTGAGGCCGTCTATCTCAAAACCGCGAGGGCCTCTGCCCTTACCACCCTTAGTTTTGGCTTGCGCGTGCTTATTGAGATCTTCGCGTAGCTCATACATCATGTCCTCTCGGAGGAGACGGAATTGGTTATCCAGCGCCGTCTCCGGTCGCTGGTCCTGAGAAACATCGCCGAGCGCGAGCGCTGTGAGCAGATGTGGCGGCTTGGCGCACACAATTTCGTCCGCTGTTGGCAGAATCGCAATTTCTTTGAAGTCGGGGAGATCGTTGTCGTGGCGCCCACCCGGGCGCGACTCCGTCGACGTAGTCGGTCCAGAAGATGTCACGTTTGCTTGTTGAGGGCGGAGGTAGCGCTCGAGCAATGTCGCTTGGGACTTCAATTCGCCATAGGGAGAGTTCTGGAGAGCGTCGCAGACATCCTGCGCGAAGTCCCGATCATCTGGCGAACAATCCGGAGATGCAAGTAGCTGCCGAACGAGCCAGGTGAAGGCAAGCTGTGCATCCTTATCGATGCTCTTGTTGACGAGAGCCTCCAGATAGGCGCTGAGCACGAAACGAGGTGCGGCCAACTGGCTGAGGAGCTTGTTGAGCAGTGTTCCACCGCCCACTACGGCGAGCTGGGGATGCTGAAGGAACTGCAGAACCTTGGATCCGCGATTATTGAGAAAGTTCGGCGACAGGTCGAAAAACATAGCGCTTTTGAAGGCGAATAAGGCCTTGGGCTTCGATGTGAGACGATCCAACGCCGTGAGGGGGTCCGACTGCAAGCATAGTGCTTCGAGGAAGAGCGCGGTTTGCGAGGCAACCTCCAGCTTGCCAGAGGTCACGCCTTCGAAGAGCTTATCGAGTCGCGCCTGGCGGAGCGCGGCCATTGTCTGAAACGGGGTTCCGGGCGAGGAATGTGGTCAAGTGCCACACGCGCGGCGACTGTTTAAACGTAGGGAAAATGCGGCCGCAGAGAAGGCAACCGGCGGGTTCCAGGACGCAGTGTGGATCGCGAACTCATTCCATCGATAAGGCCAAATATCAAGCGTATGTATTTGCGGGCTAATGAAGGTCCCAATCACGCGATGGGCGGAATTGGGGTCTGCAGTCGGAGGCGCGGTGATGAACGCGGGTCGTTTGTCCTCGGTTAGCTGACCAACACGCTTTCGGCGAATCTCCGAACTCAGCTCGCAACTCAGTTGCCCAACAGGGCGGGGCAAAGAAGACCTCGGATTCACGTCACTTGCTTGCAATTATTGCCTGACCCTTACTGTAACTCGTGGTCGGCAAGCCAGTTGCCTTGTACGTAGAGCATTGCTACCTGTGAAGGGCGCGAAATTACCAGGTTTTCTTCTCCATCGTGCCAATTAACTTAGGAGCACATGATCATGAGCCCACAATTAAGTGAGCCTAACATGTTCATTCCGGGACGGTCACAGTGGTATCGTTGGTGCATTCTCATTCATATGTGTTGGCTGACAAAGTAGCTTCTTCAAGTGCTAAAACGCGAACGTGAGCTCGGCGCAGGTACGTTGAAAGACTGAAAGGAAGAATTTCGCACCACGATGATACGAACGTTCGTCTAAATGATCCCACCAGCATCCTTCTATTGTTGTCAACGCTGGCTTGACGCAAGTGCTAATGGTCGACGTACAGTCTTTGGTTTGGCGAGTGCCCCGAGAGTTGAATGGAACCGTAGGCGATGATGTGAATGGTGTAGACGCCGCCGCCCTGAGAGTTTGAGGGAAGCTTGGGGTATCGAAGCGCACACTCAAGTCAATTCTTGCGAGTACAGCGCGGCGTGAATGTAGCGATTGGGAGGTATCCTGAACTGAGGGTGAAGAAGTCGTTGATGTCTTGGCGATGGACTCTGAATGCGAAGTCGTGACGATAACTGGTTCTGCTAGAGCGATTTTCGCCGGCAAAAAGCTCTGAAGATGCGCGGATACTACTTCGGGTGCATTGGAGGCGGTAGGCTGGACGCGTTTGGAAGGAGCCGTTGACGCCTCTAAGAAGTTGATGGCTGATTGCCTTTGCTCCCGCTTCAACTTCCAAAGTTTAAGCCGAATAGCCTTGAGTTTTTCAAGGTGCTTCGTCGGGTCCTGCTTTAGAAGACGCTGAGCGTCAAGTTCAAGCTCAATGATCTGTAGATCGCGCTCTTGTGCGAGTCGGATCTCACGCCGTTGTTCCTCCTCTTGACGAAGCTGGATGTTCTTCAGCTCCTCCTCCTTTGCCTCTTGCTCGCATTTTGCGCAACTACTGGGCGGGCGTTCCCAGCAGCGGTACACTTGCTTGTGCTTTGACTGGCATATACGTTGGAGAGAAACTTGGCAGCGGATTTCCGAGTGGTTTTTGATCGCGTGGCACTTTGACGGACACTGATGCCGCCCGCAAGGCATCATCGCACCACTATTCCATTTGCTTGAGTATTCTCGAGCAGAATATAGGTGGCGCACTCACCATGGCTGCAAGCACCCACCATCAGGAGACTTCTTACCAAACTCGGCCGGCGTGGACACGAGTTCCTTGCGGTCGGGGTGTTGTTCGCATCGCACAGGTAGGCCAGCGTAAATGTTTCCCCTAGCTAGCATATAGTCGAAAAGTTTGGTCCAGAGGTCTCCGCCCTTACGGGCTAGCCGGAAGGTGTTGGCGTTGCCAATGATGATGCATCCGTCGCGGGCACGACTGAGAAGCACGTTGAGCCGTTCGGGCGAGAACATGAAACCGATGTCGTTTTGTGCGTTGCTGCGGGTCAGGCTGATGACTACAATCTTCCATTCCTCGCCCTGCGCATTGTCTGATGAATCAGATTAGTGACAGACTGATCATGACAAGTCCATGATATACTCACCAATAGTCGAAAGGCGAAGTCGATTGTTGTGCAGCTTGACGGTACCAGGATTGGGAAGGCCAGCCCTCACAAGATCAGCATTATCCTGGTCGCTGAGGTACAGGTCAATTGACTTGGAAAAAGCTTCGCGCAGCTTGCTGAGTTGGCCAAGATATGGCGTCAGCACTGCCATGTCTTCGAATCTGTAACCCTGTTGCGCGAGGTACTTGATGGTTCCCATCGCCATCTCTACTTCGAAGGAGTTTTGCTTCGACGATTTAGAGCCCCCGTCTCGCGTGTCAGCGATATTCTGCATCTCGTCCTCCGAGTACAAATGATTAATGAACACTACGTTGTTCGTAATGCCGCGAATGTTCGGACGACCACTTGTTCCGGCTGCGTCGACGAGGTCTGTATATGTGAGATGTCGCACGAGGTTCGAAATCTCTGGCCTCATGCGATGCTGCCTCTGAAGCGTAGAATGTGGGTAACCTGCGTTGATGAGACGTTCGAACAGTGAGATATTGAACTCGAACCCAGTGCCTTTCTCGACGGTCAGCGCATAGTTGCTCACTCTCGGCCTAAGCTGCCTGTTCCGTATTTGTCAGAGGAAAGGCACTGAAGTGGGATCAAAAACTTACTGATGATCTCCGATGAGAATCATTTGTTGGGTGTTCTTGCCAAGTGCCGTGAGAACGTGAGCCTCTAGGATCTCGCCTGCTTCTTCCACCAAAAGTACATCGGTTCCAACTTTGCACAACAGATCCATGTACTTCGCCGCTGCGGTGGTGGTGCATCCGATAATGCGCTTGCTCCTCAGGATTGCGGCGTCCTTGACTCTGAACCGAGCCGTCAACTCTGCGTTGGCCGCGTCATAACTCGTCCCGAGTTCGTAAAGTTTGCGCACACGCTCCAAATCGAGAGTTTGGACCCATTCTTGAAACAGCGCTTGGCGCTTCTGCGGAGGCATCTGCCAAATTGCGACTACATCCCAACCTCGGAGCGCGGGTTCATCTTTAAGAACACCCGCGTCGTAACCCTGCTCCCATTGCGCAATGAGATAGTACCCATCGATAGGCTTGCCGTTCTTCCCAATAAGGATCATGTCCATATCTGGTACAGTGAACGCCTTGGAGTAGGCAGGGGCCGTTGCCTGCAGATGCTCAAGAAGATCGCCATATGTCACGCACTTGTTCATGAGGCGGTCGAACGCCGTCTCGAAGTTATTCCAGCAGCGGTTAGCAGAGGAGCGGGCAAGATCGATTTCAGTGTAGTCAGCTTGACCCAATTTGGAAACTGGTGACTGATTTGACAGGAGGACCTCCGCCGTGCGAGATGTAGACTTGCTACCAAGACGGACCATGGAAGATGGCGGGATGCCGTTGTCTAAAAGATCCTCCATGAACTGGTCGAGAGCATGGTTTGTATAACAGCAGACCAAAATCGTTAGGGTCGTTTCTTTGTGGAGGATCTTTGCCGCAAGAGCGCCAACGAACGATTTACCAGTCCCTGAACAGTTCGACGTAAGCAGTTATATGCAATGCCCTGCCGGGGTTACTTGCCAGGTGGACCTTGGATCAAAGAGATCCTCTGGGAGAGAGCAGCCAGCAACGAGTCGTGCTGTGCGCGATCAAGTACAGTCCTTCTGCTGAGCCCAAGGACTGGACCGATGTCCGCAGATGGCTGCGTACGAAGAAGCTCCACGATGTCGCGCGGCATGTGCGGAGGTTCCAGTAGAGCATCGTTGTCCCACAAGAAAAGTTCAGGAGCAAGAGCTGGGCACTGCATCCGCTGCAGTGCCTTTAGGACAGGTTCATAAGCGAAAACTGCTGTGTCGACCTGAATGAGTTTGACGGGCTGTCGGGTCATGAGTTTGTACAGCGTGTCGATAGTGTTGGCTTCGCCATTGATTTGAAGTATGACCACGGGTAACTCCCTGGCGAGAAGTTCCTCGTCGCGGTTGATCTCCCCAAACGCAGCAACCTGGTTGTCAATAATGATGCACGCGAAAGACTGATGCCTAATGATGCGTTTGTTCTCTTGGAGAAATTTGCGGCGATCCTCAGCCTTCGTCCCAGCAAAGAAGGGCAGGTCCCTAACGCATTCAAGCTGTAATGCCCAAGGTGTTCTGCGACCGGTATCGCTGGAGACCCCCGACACGCCGTGGAGTCGGAGTGCTTCAATTTCGAAACCCCGCCTGCCTTTACGCTGACCTATCTTTCCCTTGAGCTGCGCGTATCTCTGCAAATCTTCGCGAAGTTCATAAACCATGTCCTCTCGCAAGAGGCGAAACTGATTGTCTAGCGCTATGGCTGGGCGCTCGTCTTTGGAAACGTCGGTGAGCGCCAAAGCGGTGAGGAGGTGTGGTGGCTTTACGCAGATGATCTCCTCTGCCGTGGGTAGGATTGAAATATCTTTGAAATTTACAAAATCGTTGTCGTGACGGCCACCTGGTTGAGATCCTAGCGTATCTGTACTGGTCTCCACTGGCTGTAGAAGACGTCGATTGAGGGCCGCCGCTCGTGTCCTGACCTCGTGATGAGCCGACTTCTGAAGCTCGCTGCAGACGTCCTGCGCAAGTTCAAAATCATCTGCGGCTCGCTCTGGGGTGGCAAGAAGCTGTAGCACCAGCCACGCAAAAGCGAGCTGTGCATCTATGCTGAGACTGGAGCTGTTAAGAGCCGCTCGATAGGCGTTGACAATGGTTCGTGGTGAGGTGGCGGCATGTATGACCTTGAAAAGTAGTGATCCTCCACCGACCACTTCGAAGGCTGGATGCTGAAGAAACTGCAGCACCTTGGTAGCGCGGTTGTTGAGAAAGTCGACCGATAAATTATCGAACAGGGCGCGTTGAAATGCATCCAGTGCGCTATACCCGGATGTGAGCCGTTCCAGAGCGGTTAAAGCGTCTGCCTGTGAGCACAGGGCCTCAAGGAATAGTGCGCTTTGGGGTGCCACATCCTGTTTGCCAGATGTCACGACCGTGAAGAGCTTGTCAAGTCTCGCCTGACGGAGCGCGGCGGACATCGTAAGTCCCGACTTGGAATGGGGGTAAGGGAGAGCAAGCGCCGCGTGCCACGCATGTTTAAATGTTCGAAGTGACGCTCCGAAGACAACACCTTGTATCGTGAATGCATGGAGCGTCCAGTCGCGAAGAATACGCAATGGCATGCTCCAAGCATCACGCATCTCCTGGGGCGCAACGATGACCATAGCGTGCGTGGTAATAAATGCGCTCGTTTGCGCCTCGTCGCAGACAACGGACTCGCTTTCGGCCGTTCTCCGAACTCCGTTCCGAGCTCAGTTGACTGACAGGGTCGCACCCAAGGCAACACTGCTCTTCAATTTGAAACAAGCCAAAAAGTTGTGAGACTGTAAATGAAGTCACCCTGGATCATCGTGGGAGCAAAAGGAAACGAAGATAACTTGAAGGTCTATCATACAACTCACGAGCGCAATATCAATGATATTTTGGGTCAATGTAGTTGCAAAGGTTTTTCTAGATAAATCTCAATTGTCGGGGAAGGGTTGGTGGTGATTCCTGTTGTCTTCAATTGACACATTCATGCGGCTGGGACAAGCTGCGCCAAAGAGGAAGGTCTGGTTCTTACTAGTGAGAGGTGGGATTTTGTACAGTGGTAAGTAGTCGGCGCCATGATACTGATTCAACTATGAGTGACGGCGCGATAACATACGGCTCACCCAGCAGTGTAGGGACTGATAGTTAGCAATTGTGTATCTGCGACAAGGTCGCTCATATGGCTTCGTGCACATGCGTTGAACGGACGCCAATGCCGCGATGTGCACAGCCAGCCGGCCTTAATCGTGGTTTGCTGATTTTGACCAAGGCTATAGAGTCCATGCCTTTTCGAGTAATTGGAAGCACGCTCAAAGCGGAGCTTCATAAGTCATGGTTCTTGGCGTGATTCGAACACGCGTAAGCGTCACGCGCGTGACATTTAACCGACCAAGCGCGTTTGAAGCTCCGATGCCACTGGTCTGCCTCTTTCTACACCGATGAACACGCCCGCGCGCCCCCGTGCTTCCCAGTCGAATGCATCTCTCGGAACCCCTCACTCGTGCCCATCGGCATCGACAGGCCATACGGCGACGTGCTCAGCCCGACCCATCCCCAAGTTACAGGAAGAATTGAAGGAACGCGTCCTGAAACATCTGAAGGGCAGGGTCTGGGAGTTCAGCTGCAAGAAAATTACAGAAATGATCTCCCCGGGAATGACGCTGGACGAGGTCAACAAGCTCGACGCCGAGGTCGCAAAATTAGGCCTTGATACATTGCTCGAGCCGGTCCTCAGCCACAACGAAAAGTTGACGTACAAGCCGCTAGCTATCTATCTCAATGCTGCGCTCAAATCGCCAAGGACCTGCGCGACCGGCTTAGCTACAACAGTGGTGGAGACGGTTACTTGCAAAACCCGTTCTTTCGCGAGTATGACAGGAAGACAAGCGATCGCATCTTCGCAGCTGCCCGACTCCTACCCGACATCACGTTTCTCAATGTTGCTGTTACAGGAAAGGCACCAGCGGCGAAGAAGTTTCTTGCCTCATGGGGCTATGGCCCAGACACGATGAAACGCGGAGACCTCAACCTCCCTGTGCTTCACATCGAGATCGCGGTGGAGGTCAAAAGCAATTGGAAAGATCTCCTCGCGCAGGTCGGGACTTACGCGCGTGCGTCCTTCTATGGATCTCCCCTCCGCCGCTTCGTTGTGTGCATTGGCATCAACCAAGTGGACAAAACCTTCTGCGTCTTCTTGTTCCACGCCGGCGGCGTCGCTGCTTCGCAGCCGCTCGGCCTCTCCGAAGGACGCGAGGATCTCATCCGTTTTCTTCTGGCCATCTTACTCTGGCGAAATGTGGAAGACGCTGGCATCGTTTCCGACGGCGTCCGCTACACCTTCCCATCTCCCAAGGAGAATGAACCACCCGTCGACTTGGAAAATCTCGAGCTGCTTCATCGCCGCGTTGATCTTTGTGGTCGCAAAACTTATGTTGTACGTGTTGGACAAACAGCCGAGAGGTGCGTGTTCATTATAGCTGTGGTCCCTCGGTCAGCTCGCGCTCACACTTCTGACACCACAGGACGACCGTACAATGCGGTCGACGGACGACGTGTTTTACTAGTCTCGGCGTCGACTCCGCATCGCAAGACAGTTCTGACGGTCAGGCATCTCAGTCACAATGTGAGGCATATACTGACGTCCTTGACTCTTACACGTCGTTGACTCATTTGCAGTGCGCCAGGGTACCTCGCAGAAACGGAGGGCTAGTGGAGATGCAGAACTTGGTGGGATTTTACTGCTTATTAAGATGGATCACTCCTGACCAGATTTGTAGACGCTGAACAGCCGAATTCGAAGCGTTTGAAGGCAGAGGAGCCTACGAGCGGCGCCACGTCCAGCCACCGATCAAAGAGCTTTGCTCCCAGTGACGGCTTGCAAAGCACTTCATCGCACTTTCAGACGATCTCTCTGCAACCTGACAGCAAGTCTGCCAGGATTAAAGAGAAAAGGGCGAAGGAAGATGCCGAGGCGGCCGCTAAGAAAGCGGTCTTGGACGAGATCCAGCAGCGACGAGGTGCTGAACGTCGCACGACTCTTATAGCCCCGCACGAAAAAATCATCGCTGATGGTGACCTCGATTATTTTCCGAACGAGGCTGTCATCAAGTTTTCTTGGCAACAACATGAAAAGCGACTGCTCGAGGCCAAGGCGCTCGCAGCCTGCTCAGGCCGCTTCGGCACGCCCTCCTTCGTTTACACTCTCATCGCCGCCGACAACTTGAGCCTTCTACCGCAGTCAGAAACAGATGCAAAGTTCTGGTCCAAATGTGCGGATATCAAAAGCGATGTAGTGGCGCTTGACCGTCGCGTGTTCTGTGCGACGGTCTGTGCCGACGTCGGTATGTCGCTGGAGTGTTGCAAGTCACCGTGGGACCTGGGGCGCGCGCTCCTTGACTGCCAGCTAGGTACGAGGTGGCAATATTTTCACCCAATGTCACTCATATCTGCGACAGGCTGGCTCGGTGTTCTACAAAGCGATATTTTACACCGCGATGTTAGCATCGGCAATCTTCTACTGCTCAAAACTCCAGTCCCGCGGCAGGCCTATTGTTCATCTCTTTTGCCGGGTCGGTACGAGACACCCGAACTGAAGGATGCTTGCAACGACTATATGTCTGTCACCGGAGAACTCAGCGCAACACTCGCGGATCTAGGGGTCAGCGACAAGTGCACAGCGATTATCACGGACTTTGATCTATCTACTCGGATGGACCAGCCGAGCAAGAGTCATGGCTTCCTTTCAGTAAGGCTCGATGATTTTCGATCTATCCTCGCCTTACCCTTCTGGTTTGTTTAGGGAACTCGGGAGTTCATGTCCACCTACTTGCTCCGAGCGGTCCAGCGTCGGGAGCCATATCTTCAAAGCGTCGTAGACGATCTTTGGGCGTTTTTCAATGTCGCGGTCTGGGTCATACTGTTTAGTGACGCATTCGCTGGCAAATCCGTTGCCGAAGAAGCCTGGCGGGTCGAAATCAGGCAAGAATACCAAAAACGTGATGGCGCGCAAGCCGAGATCATCGACGGGGCGTGGCTCAGGCGTGCGAAGAAGCACCCAGACCAGGCGAAGCTGAACGAGTATTCCGACCTTCTGAAAGCGTTTCTGCCTGTACTGCAGGATTGGCATACAAAGCTGAAGACCCTCGACTCGCTGGATGACTCTCCCCTTGATTCCGCTGAAGGCTTACAGCACCAGATTCTTGCCGCCGAATGTGTTCGTGACTTTGCCAGCTACCTCTTGAAACATCGCAGCAGCCTGAATCCGGTCGCGTAGTCATCTAGTTCTCAACAAATAGTCGCCTTCCCCCATTGTTCGCTCGATTTGTACTTGACGCTCCCATGGGCTTTCTATCTGTAAACATGTCCTTTGCTACACGCGTTTTTTCTCACGGATTGGTTCTCGTCACCTGTAATATACAATGCTCATAATATCAACACGGAAAGGTGCGGTGCGCCGATCGGGAGTTGGATCCTTTTATCCTCGCTCCAAACTTCGAACATACGTCGCCTGCCCATGATGGTCGTTTAGCTCCGTCACTGAGCCCTGAAGCAGCCCTTTTACTCCGCCGAATCTCTCTACAATAGGTAAATTCGATAGCTACAGTTTTGTAAGCACATTAATTGTACCATGTCCCAGTCTCACACGACGAAAAGTGCCCAATGTATTGGACCGATATACTATGAGGCCCTGTGGGGATATTTCCCCTGGTAAAACTCGTCGGAATACTGTAGGGGGCACTGAGGAGATACCGGTTGCAATGGTCCTATAGTATCTTCAAACAAGATACACTTCAGATATACTGCTGATAGTTGCAAGTGTAGCTGAAATGTCTCTCGTCTGGATATACAATAGTACCATCGCGACCGGCATTGCTTACATAAATGCCTCCTGAATGTTTCGACCGATTCCACTAGGGGAAATACCCCCACAGGGTTGCATAGTATAGGGATCCGATATAGTAGACACCTTCTGTTGTGTCAACTGCTGACGACATGAGCGTGGCAGCAACGGGCTATGCCACAGTTTCCTCAAATCTATGCCAGCCTCTTCAGGTGTCTGGAGCTGATTGAATACCCGAGGAACACAGGAAGCCCTTCTTGCGGTGAGGACGCATTTGCCGTACGCCGAGCAAAATGATCCCATTATCAGGACGTTCGCTGTGGGACCAGGCACAGAGGAAGCAGCTCGTATAAATTCTGCTGACCCGCAGACCATTTGCATTATTTATGGCTTTCGTCCCAGCCCGCTTCATGACTGGGGCGGACTCGAATACGCCAACGGTGACGATACAGATTTCACTATTCACTCGGACGCGTGTCCCTTTGGACGCGCTCTATGCTTTTGCCTCCTTGTAGCATTCACAGTGATACGCGCAAGTTTTGTATATAAAGCTTTTGCAGGTTTAGATAGGAAAAAGTCAAGTTATATCTCGCTCAGTATCGAATGAACGAGCCTCGCCCGAAAGACAACCGCCAAGCCACTCCTCCTCTTCCTCGTGTCCACCGTATTGACCACTGTTCATAATTAGTCCTCCGCATTCACATCAAGTTTATCTATTAGTTTCGCCTAGACGACAGGCGGGGTATCTACGTGTTAGGCCGGTGCCGACCTCGCGCACCCTCTCCGAACCAGCTATCTACATTACTAAGAAACTTTGGTTGTTCAACTTCCACGACGTCGCCTCAAACCACAGGGGGTGCACGAGACTATTGCCTTCGTCATTCTCTCTTCTCAATTGACATGGTGATGGACCCGAAGCATTTTCTTATGGTTGTACGGAGGCGACATATGAAACTCAATGTGCCAATGTGCCGATCATTCTTGCAGCGGTTTTTGGCAGGCGCTGGACAAACCGTCCCGCCGCACCAGGGAACACACAAGCAGCGCACGTTCTGGTATACGAGCCACGTCTCACTGATCTATTCCCTCGCATTCCATCATGATGGTTGAAGCTGCTTTTTGTCTTGTATCACAATGCATTTATCGACGAGAGCTTTCGTAGAGACAGAGATGAGGTGCACACCTGAGACAGCATTGCGCAAGTCATAGACCTCACTGACAAATCTAATGTTTAGTCAGTCTTGTATCAAAGAGACTGACACCAGCACTGATTGGAAGGTGATTTCCCCTCAGAACGGCGGAAGAGTGAGATGACACTTTCCTGGAGAGCACATATTGAAGGATCAGTTTCGAACCACCAGTATGTGATTGTCCTGATTCTGTCCGTTACTGTCTCGAGTGTAGACAATTAAGACACGTCGGAACCTCTGAATCAAGTCTTTCTTCCTTCAATGTCACCATCAAGTTGTGATTGATGCCAAAGTGCATCAAGGCAAATACTCAAGCAGCGCGTGACATCACGCTTTCAAGCTCCGATCATCTCCGCCAATTTATGTCTTCAGGCACTGTAGGCTCTGCGCGGCACTTTAAAAAAGATGAAAAAACACTCCCGCTAGATTTAATTGAGGCTGTAATGAATATTGATTGAGCGGAAACGCTGCTATTAGATAAATTCGGCGTAGAGGAATCGTCTGACCCTCTCTCCACACCAATTGACCACCTTCAATCACTTTCGCGCCCTTTACTAGCCATCTATAATACATGCTAGACGAATTAGTAACACCGGAATAGTTTCCCGTGATGTCACGTTGCAAATGTTCAGAGCACGGAGAGCGACATATGCTGCCCAATGCGCTAAAATCAATTTTCTCGTTTGTCTAGACCAGCCTCTTGAAAGCGAAATCCAAACCAAGATTTGCCTTGTTTGAGTTCGAGGCAATTGGAAGCCTTGGTGATACACGGCGGCGCCAAGGAGACTATGGTTTGACAGAGATGACAAGCAGACGGCTGCATCCCGTGAATCTGACCGGATCTAAGTGGATCCAAGCTAGATGCAGCCCCAGATGCACCTATCATGGGTCTGGGCCCGGGGCACGTCACCTTGGATCCAGGCGAATCCAGAAGGCATCTGATATTTGCATTCTTGTGTCAGATTCACGTCGTCTCTACCCAGGACGCTCACGCAAGGCTAATGATTGCGATCAGCAGAGGACGCATGAAGCATTAACGAGTTTTGAAATTGTGCGCAACATATACGAGACCCTAGCAAACCAGACACGGGCTACGTACTGTAGTCAGAAGATCGCGAATCACAAAAGTATAATATGGTCGCGGCCATAATCTGTATACCTCAATTGGCACCGGTCGCGTTCGCTCCTGGGTGCAGACAGTATCTTGTTCAACATTCGATTCCAAGAAGATACTATACAAAGTGATTCTATCGAATGCGGTTTGTGTTAGCTTTGCGATAGTATACTGTCTGAACCACAACCACGTCGAGGCGAGGCGAGGCGAGGCGAGGCGAGGCTTGTTCGTTGATGTGAGTCTATTGTTTATCAATGAGGGCTTCTCAAATCAGTGTATTCTAAAGGACGAGTCATCAAGCGTCAGTTGTTCACGATCAGAGCATGTAATATTCGGTCACGCACCATAGTGAAACAGGTGTCGACTTTTTCCCGTCGACAACGTGCTTTTGACGATTCCATCGCTTTCCTGCAGCGGGTGGTAGCGGTTGGCGCGTAAGATTTGACACAGGAGCGGTTTTCTTTGAATTGGGACTAGACTTGACGCGACTTGAAGACGCAGTTTGCGATGGTGGCGCTGCCCTGACGATCGAGGGCGAGGTTGATGACGATTTCAAAGCGAGCTTCGCTAGCAACGAAGTCTTGACTGCACCGGATGTTGATGTTGGTGTAGCTTTTGTGACAGATTGAACGCGGGTCACGGATGCCTCGGCATTGGTGGGGATGTCGCTAGCTGAGCATGCTTGCTCTTGCTTCAGCCTCTCGAGCTTCAACCGAACGGTCTTGAGGCTTTCGAGCTGATCCAGGGTGTCCTGTCCGGCGAGGCGTTCAACTTCGAGCTCAAGTTCGAGTACTTGCAGCGCGCGCTCCTGTGCGAGTCGGGTCTCCTCACGCAGACGCTCCTCCTCTTGACGGCGTTTGAGCTTTTCTTGTTCCTCTCTAGCCGCTCGCTCGCATTTCGCGCAACTTTTGGGCGGACCTTGCCAACAGCGGTAAGCTTGCTTGTGCTTCGATTGACAGGTGTGCTGGAGTGACCCATCGCAGCGAATCTTGGAATGATTGACAATCGCATGACACTTGGACGGACACTGGTGTTTTCCGCACGACAGCGTCGCGCCACTAATTGTATCACTTCAGTCTCTCTGAACTATGAGCCGAATAAAACACTCACCATAGCTGTACGCAGCCACCATCAGGAGACTTCTCCTCGAACTCGGACGGCGTGGAAAGTAGTTCCTTACGATCGGGATGACGCTCGCACCTCACGGGCAAGCCAGTGTAGATGTTGCCCTTCGCCTGCATATGATCAAGCAGCTTGCCCCACAAATCGCCGCCCTTGCGTGACGCGCGGAAGGTGTTGGCGTTGCCGATGATGATGCACCCATCGCGGGCACGACTGAGGAGCACGTTCAAACGCTCGGGAGAGAACATGAAGCCAATGTCGTTGTTCTTGTTGCTGCGGGTGAGGCTGATGATAACTATCTTCCATTCCTCGCCTTGTGCGTTGTCTACCTTCATTCAGTTGACGCGTTCGACAGCTATGTCATAATGCGTACCTATAGTAGACAGGCGAAGTCGCTTGCTGTTGGACTTGACGACGCTAGGATCAACGAGACCCGCCCGAACGAGATCAGAATGATCCCTATCGCTGAGATACGGGTCGGCGGACTTTGCGAGAGCGTCGCGGATCTTGCTGAGCTGGCCCAGATATGGCGTGAGCACCGCCATGTCCTCAAAGCTGTATCCTTGCTGCGCCAGGTACTTGACAATCTTCAACACCATTGTGACTTCATGAGAGTTTTGCTTCGACGATTTGGAGCCCCCGTCTTGTGCTTCCCCAACGTTCTTCATGTCATCCTCCGGATGCGAATGAGTAATGAAAGCGACGTTGTCCGCAAGCCCGCGAATGTTTGGACGCCCGCTCGTGCCCTTCGCGTCAACGAGGTCTTCATAAGTGAGATGCCGGACAAGGTCTGAGATCTCTGGGCGCATGCGATGCTGCTTTTGAAGCGTTGAATGTGGGTAGCCAGCTTTAATGAGTCGTTCAAACAGCGAGATGTTGAGCTCGAAGCCATTGCCCTTTTCGACCGTGAGCGCGTAGTTGTTCACCTTCGGCCGAAGTTGTCTGTGGCGCGGTGCGGTTGTTAGGGGCAACGAATGAGCTGGAAGCGCAATAAGAGCTCACTGATGATCTCCGATGAGTATCATTTGCTGGGTGCCCGCGCCTAATGCTGTGAGAACATGAGCTTCAAGAATTTCGCCCGCCTCCTCCACGAGAAGTACGTCGGTCCCGGCGTCCCGGATCGCATCCATGTACTTGGCAGCCGCTGTGGTGGTGCAGCCGATGATGCGCTTGCTTCGCATGATTGCTACATCCTTGACTCGAAATTGAGCCTGCAAATCTGCGTTCGCCTCATCATAGCTCGCTCCAAGGTCGTAAATGGCCTGAATGCGCTCCGTTTCAAGAGCCTGAACCCATTCCTGGACGCGGATCTGACGTTCCTTGGCATCCGTCTGCCAGATTGCAACGACGTCGCGGCTGTCAAGACTGGGATCGTTTTTCAGCACACCAGCGTCCTCGCCACGTTGCCACCGCTCGATGAGATAATAGTCGTCGATGGCCTTGCCATTGCGACCGATCGGGGTCATATCCTGAGAGGGAACGCTGAAAGCTTTGAAATAGTTGGGTTCGGTGATCGCTAGATGTGCAAGTAGGTCTACATTGGTGATGCCTCTCTTGGCGAACTGGTCAAATTCTATCTTGAACTTGACCCAGCGTGAGTTTGCGGAGCTACGGGCTTTGTCAATCTCGGTAAAATCCTGCCGGCGCAGTCTGGTGACTGGCGTTTGCTTGGAAAGCAGCATCTGGGCCGTGCGAGTAGTGTACTTGCCGCCAAGACGGACCATTGTAGACGCAGGAATGTTGTTGTCCAGCAGGTCCTCCATGAACTGGTCGAGAGCATGGTTGGTATAGCAGCACACTAGGATCTTGAGAGAAGTTCGCTCGTACAAGACCTTTGCCGCGAGGGCACCTACAAACGACTTCCCGGTACCTTCACGGGTTCATGTTAGGGCAAACTATAAATGAGAACTGTTTGTTTGGCATACCAGGCGGACCTTGGATCAGAGAAACGCGCTGCGTCAGAGCAGCCAATAACGAATCAACTTGAGGTTCGTCGAGCACTATCTTCTTCGCGATACCAAGAGCCGGGCCAATGTCCGCGGAAGGATTCTCGCGCAGGCGTTGTACGAAAGCACGGGGCATGTGAGGAGGCTCGATCAATGTATCGCCGTCCCACAAGAATAGCTCAGGAGCGAGAGCCGGGCATGGCATCCGCTGAAGCGCTTTCAGGACCGGCTCGTATGCGAAAACCGCCGTGTCGACCTGGACTAGTTTGACGAGCTGACCAGTTTTGAGTTTGTACAGTGCGTCGACCGTATTGGTTTCTCCGCTGATCTGCAAGACAACGACAGGTAGCTTCTTGACAAGCAGCTCCTCGTCGCGATTGATCTCGCCGAAGGCAACGACCTCATCGTCGATGACAAGACATGCGAGGGACTGGTGCTTGATGATGCGTTTGTTCTTGTCGAGAAATTTGCGGCGGTCCTTGGTCTTCACGGCTGAAAGAAATGCAGGTCCTGGATACATTCGAGCTGGAGAGCCCAAGGCGTTCTGCGACCCTTCTCGCCCGAGGTTCCCGATACACCGTAGAGCCGAAGACCCTCAATCTCAAAGCCGCGTCCGCCTTTGCGTCGACCTCCCTTCCCCTTGACCTGTGCATGCTTCTGCAGATCCTCGCGGAGCTCGTAGAGCATGTCCTCGCGCAGGAGGCGGAACTGGTTATCCAATGTCGTGGAAGGACGCGTGTCCTTGGGAACGTCGGTGAGCGCCAATGCGGTGAGAAGATGTGGTGGTTTAGCGCAGATGACCTCCTCAGCCGTAGGTAGGATGGCGATCTCTTTGAAATCGGTGAAGTCATTGTCGTGACGACCACCGGCCTGAGACGCCATTCCATTCCCACATGTCGTTAAAGATTGTTGAAGGGATCGCTCGATGGCCGTTGCTCGAGCTCTGAGCTCGTGATGAGTTGATTTCTGGAGATCATCACAGACGGCCTGCGCAAGATCTCTCTCTTCCGAGGCGCACTCGGGCGCCGCAAGACATTGAATCATAAGCCAAGCTAAGGCAATCTGGGCATCCTTGCCGAGACTTGAGTTGCTCAGAGCTGTCTGGTACGCGGTGAGAAGGGTTCGCGGTGAGGCAAGAACTCGGATGGCCTTGGCCAGTAGCGACCCGCCATCAATCACTTCAAAAAGGGGATGCTGGAGGAACTCCAGCACCTTGGTGCAGCGAACGTTGAGGAAGTCGATGGACACGTTGTCCAGCATCGCGCGTTGGAATGTGTCGAGCGCGTTCGACCTAGACGTGAGCCGTTCAAGGGCAACGAGGGCGTCCGTTTGAGCGCAAAGGGCTTCCAGAAACAGCGCGCTCTGCGATGTACCATCGACCTTGCCGGAAGTCACAGCTGCGAAGAGCTTGTCCAGACGCGCTTGGCGGAGAGCGGCAGTCATCGATACCAGCCACCGATTGAAAGCTGGGCAAGGGATGGTTTCGGACCGCGCGCCATTCATATAACATTGTTATACGCTGGGTGAGCGTTTCCGGAGATATGCCCTTGAATGGGTTTTCAGGGTGCGGTGCGGATTGCGAGTGTTCCAGTAGACGTCAAGCGCATTTTATGGGCCAAAACGCGCGTAAAATTCGCCCGTTTCGTGTGTATATTGCAAGCGATGGTCGCCATAGTAAGGCACGCTGACGGATTGGACTCATTCGAAGCTGGCAGTGGACTCAGTAGGGGCAAAACGCGCTTCCGGCTGTCCTCCGAACTCAGTTCCGCACTCAGTTGCCTTCAGGGTCGCAGTTCAAGGATCGCCCGCGCTCCAGATCCACACCAGAAGGTCATGATAGCAACTCGGATGGGCTCAACTGATGGTGGCACATGCAACAATGGAAGCGAAGGCAAGGTATCTACAGCAGATCAGCGTGAGATGGCCTAGAGTACGGTAGCTCTCTGAACACGCTCCTGCATCCTCAGAACGTCGCGATGGCTCCGGCGTGACGCGAGCATCTTCATACGAGAGCACAATCTTATATAGGAGGAGGGCATGATGAGTTGCGCTTCCGCCTTCAGACCGCCTTCCATTCAAAAGGATCGCTTTGAACAGGGTCCGGAAGCACGCCAGCTAACACCTTTGCTGACAATTTGACGCCGAAATGTCATCGGAGCCCATAGTCGCGGTGTCAGGAAAACAAAACCTCGTCCAGAGTGATTTTGACTGTGTTTCTGATATTTGCGTCTTCAAAAAGCGTTGTCCTCTCTCTCTCGCCGGCTTCGGCCGCAGCTGATTAGCAAATACCGAATGGTCGCGCAACGCAAGCAGACACTGTATCTCAATGAAACGACCGGATCAAATTGAAGGAGCAAAAGTATGGACAAGTTGGGGATTGAACCCAAGCGTGATTTGGGTGCTATGCGAGCGATGAATGAGCGGATTGCGATGACGGATGACGGATTCGAGCAACAAGTCTTCTAACGTGATAACGACGATGTGACGAACAATAGCCAGCTACTCTACGAGCAAATATCGTCCTACAGGCTTGCAGAGAGTGAGTGGACCTCATGAAGCAGCAAACAATCGAGCAGGTTCCCAGTGTCAGATGCTCATCGTCGACAAAAGGAATGTGTCACAAAAGTATGGACGAGTCCGGGATTGAACCGGAGGCCTCATGCAATCAATCTCCTTGCAGAGATGCGAAGCAAGCGCGCTACCACTGTGCCACACGCCCAGTTATCCCTTATGCCGTTACAAGTATTACTCATTCAGAGGAGAATGAAACGCAGCCTGCAGCATCTCCTCCGGTGCCACCAACTTCGCAGAAATCGGTGAAATTCACTTCGGAAAGTTCTAATTCTAGATATTTTGGCATTTTCAAGTTTTCATTCCAAACTGATTTCGCCGAAAAGAGCTCGCTCCCTACCCTCAATCCGGCCACTATCACCGGAATCCCAAAACGTGACGCACCGGAAAATCCCGCCACATTCCTCTTTCCATCCCCTCTCAATGCCTCCCAGGAAGAATAAAGCCGTCCGTGTCAATACAGCTGTGAAAGCTGCAGCCGTTGGAGGAGAGAATGGTCACCTTGCTGGATTCAGCGCTGCGTCCAACCCCTCGACATTCCAGACCTTACCGCAAGAGTTGCTGCTGGCGATCGTCCACCAGCTCGACCTTACAGAGCGCACACTATTGTCACGCCGAAGACACACTTTCTCTTGGTTGTGTCGAGCTACGCGTCAAGTCTCGTTGCCCATCAACTGGCGGTCCTTTGACATTTTTCCGACGAAGCTCGATCCCGGCAGGACGCAAGGCGCGTGCTTTTCAGACTAAATCCGTAGCATAATACTTACAAATCGACCTTGCAGACGCTAGCATCGCTGGTGCGGAAAACCTCGAAAGATTAAGCTTATTTGTAATTGAGTGCGAACATGTTCAAAGCCTCGTTAGGTATGTGCACTTCCAGTGCTCGGATTTACATTAAGACTCCCTGGACAGGCATGTTCGGATATTCCTCACCCGAAGACGCACAAGTGATGTTCTCCCGCTCTTTGCACGCGCCTTGCAGCTCCTGCCCAACGCGGAGACGTTAGACATCCCTCATGTTCATACGGCGATGACCACACACATCAAAGATGGCTTCCGCGGCTGCACCTTTGCCAGTATCCGCCACGTCCTTCTCCAAAGCTGGGCTCACAATATTGTCCGCCTCTGTCCCAACGCAAGCAGTATAACGATACGCGCGGGACAGAAAGACACGAGCAAAGTCGTCTCTGCGATTGCAGAAGCCTGTCCCAATGTCTCCGAAATCAAGGACTTCAGACTCAGCGATGATAATACGCTCAAAAGTGCGCTCCTCACTCCTGCGTGCATATTTAATACTGACTCGGCTAATCACTTAGGGCTTGTAAAGGCAGTTCCCAACTTGAAAGTTTACACCGACTCCATTGGAGATATGAACATCTTCAAGTATCTGCAGAAATTCAAGGGCATTGACTGTATCAAGCGCACCGTGTCGGCGGCGGGACGCGGCGATGAAAACATTTCCAAGGACATCATCCTCGCAGAGCCTGTCCTCGCCGCGTACATCCAGGAAGCATGGCGCTTTCTCCGCGCACAGCCTAATCATGTGCAGGGCAATTCAAGAGTCGTCATCCTGTATCAACGCTCGGTGGTCGGGTACTGGCTCAGGGGCGAAGAGGTGATCTGGAGTCATACTATCAAGGTCTGAACGACGTGTTGGTCGTCTCTGTCTTCTGCGAGGATCGAATCTCTGAACTGTGATAAGTTGGATCTGCACTGTAATAATTTGAATCTGCTCTGTAAACACACGCCAGCTACCACCTGAGCTCATGCCGCAATGCGAGACTTGCCTTTGAGAATGTGTCTCTAGCGGGTGGCAGGATTCGCAATCGTCTCAGCGCAGTGCCAAGTGCGTCGTATGTTGTTGGCGCAGGCATTAGACACCGTTTTGCCGCCGATGCCTGTCTTTCTCAGGCGGTTTTCTTTCTCTCTCTCTCTACGACGCATGCAAGGTGTTGAAGAGAAAGTGCAGAATCACACTACTGAAGGTCAAGCCTGCATCTTCAGTTCAAAAAGAAACTTCCAGAGAGAACGGATCGTTGCATTATTGACACAATACCGTCTCAGCCGTCCTGCATCTGCACGTCCTCTGAGCTCGACGTCGGTGCTGCCGCTGCCCCTGCCGCAGCAGCAGCAGCCGGTGCTTGCGCACTCGTATCCTCCTTGGGGACCATGAGCGAGAGGAACGGCTGGAGCTCCTCGCCTTCGACGATCTTGAACGCGCTGCCGGGACCAGCGAGGATTCAACACTGGTGTTGTTGACGGTGAGCTCCTTGTCTGCTGCAGCGTCTCGCGCAGTGCGTGCAGGCCGTGGCGGACAAGCTCATCGAGCGAGCAGTCGGCGAACGACTCGTAGTGCTTCTCGAGGTACGTCTTGGCACTCTGACTGCGCGCACCGATGCTCATCGCGTAGTACTCGTACGACGTCCCACTTGGCGAGAACTCGTACAGATGCGGACCAAGCGCGTCTTGGCCAATGACGAGGAAGCCTACACCGTATGGGCGGCGACCGTATTCTTGAGTGTTTACTTGCGCCTCTGACAAGGTCGACCCTGATAAGTCGACAGTTACATCTCCGGATAATCACGCACTATCGGCAACCGCAGACACTAGACGGTTTACGGGAACTGGCCTGTTGAAGAGCATTCGCGATGCCATCGCCTGTTGACGCATAAAGTTGCTGTGAATCCGGAGTGCGGAGAACGCGCGTTCAGCGACGCGTCACTCTGGAGCCATACTGCGACACGAACCTCAGCACACGCGCATCCGAAGTCAGTCCGGCAATGGCAATGCCAACGTGGTCGTCGATGCGGAACATCTTCTGTTGATATGACGCAGCTCGCCCGTCGATCGCTGCAGCGTTGCAACAAATCCGATTAGACACCGGCATATAATCGCCGTGTAATATGCGCACCTTGAGCGCAAGCAGAATCGCATGCGTCTTAGAGCGCAAACCAACAGCTGCAGAGCCCTGCTGACGGCCTCGAGTGCGTACTCGACCTGGTGTAGCCGACCTGCGGCGAGAATACCGTGTTATCCGAGTCGTATGTGTTGCGGAACTGTAGGCGAACGCGTAAAATTACAATTAGACGTGAGAACTAATGTCGACTGGAGTTCGTACCATGGCGTGAGATGGGAGCAGAGGACAAGGACCCTCGGTTACGCGTCGCGTCGGAGCACCAAATCGAGACGCCACTCTTCCTCTTAAAGTCTTTGGGTTCGTTGAAGTAATTGGAGTTGCTCGTGAACTTGCACTTCTTCTTCTTGAGAGCTTCTGCGAGAGCATCAGGCGCTCTCTTCTTCTCAGCTTCTTTTCTGAAATAGTGTAACGTAGCTTCGATGCTGCGAGTTTCGGCCGCCCCTGTAAGTTGTCCGCTGCCGCCGTTAGGCTCAGCTCACATCATGGGCGATTTCAAGATTGCAAATTTTCGAGCTTCATCATGTGCTGTCACGCCATCGAAGAAGTACCGATGGCTTCTCTTCTCATACTGTGTATAAAGGCCGTCCGTCGAGAAAGCGACGGCTCGCTTGGTTGAGCCATGCTTACTGGGCTGCTCCTTATCCCGTTCTCTGTATCAACTGGGGTTTCTGCTGCACGGAAGGTCGAGCGATTTGCAAAGCCTCCAGCTGGCTTCACGGTGTTGCGACTGCTCGGCCATCTGACCTGCTCAAGTTAGCGGTTGCATTGCATCAGGGAAACCCGTCTGCGCTCGAGCAACGAGTTCTCGATATCAGCACGCCATCTGGTCCTGACTACGGACGACACCTATCCAAGGCAGAGGTATACCATCCGTTCCTTCAATTTCGGATGACTGACGGCAAGTTCTGTAGGTTGACCAATATCTGCGTCCAACTCATGAAGTCTGGAACACGGCCGTTGCCTGGTTGCCTCGCACGGTATTATCGCTACCAACCGGTCCTCGTCCGGCGACTGGCTGTCGGTGGAGGCGACCGTTGGCCAGGTCGAACAACTTTTCGAAACAAAACTAGGCCATTACCGCGAAGATGCAACTGGGGTGACGCTTACTCGTACGCTTACTTACAGCATCCCGGACGATGTCGCACATGCCATTCAACTTGTCCATCCTCTATCATCGTGCGTGATCAGAACTCAACCCGAGCATTTTTCTGACAGTTGTAACAGGCTGTGGACCTCGGCGCGCAGGGGTTCACATGGGAAGTTGACCAGCAGCACACATTTTCAGCCTGGTAACAAAGTGTCTGAAAGGCAGGCGACACCTGCGTCATGTCCGGCTCCAACTTCGAACTTGGCGTCGCCAGTATGCTTCATGGACCTATACGGGATTCCTGTTATACCAGCCACGGAAAGCAGCAACAAGATTGCAGTCACGAGCTACAGCGACCAATGGGCAAAGCACTCCGACCTAGAGGCATGTCGACTGTCAATCCTGTTGTAACCTCATGATCTGACAAAGCTTCCTTCCAGGCATTCCTTCAGCAATACCGACCGGACATCACGAAACCTATAACATTTACGAGGAATTATTATTGGGCGGGAGCAACCCACAGGACCAGCCCGCCGGGTTTGAGGCGACGATGGACATCCAGGCTGTGATGGGCATCGCGACGAACGTCTCAACCAGCCTTGTCTCGATTGGGAACGACACGCAAGAAAACTGGGCCCTGGAAACTGCGATGTACTTTGCGGAGATGCCAGACGATGAGCTGCCTGGCGTGGTGTCGACGAGCTGGGGCTCGGAGGAGACGTCGCTTCCTCTGGCCGAGTAAGTAGGTCTCTCATTTGGCTGCAAATACAGCTGACCATTGGGTACACGGGTAGACGCATATGCAACGTCTACATGCAGCTTGGCGCACGTGGAGTCTCGATGCTATTCTGTTCGGGCGACGGTGGCGTCGAAGGGTTCTATCCGAAGCCAGGCTGCACCGACTTTACACCCACCTTTCCCTCATCATGCCCGTAGTATGCCCGCATATCTGCTGGTCAAACGCGGCGTTCTAAAATTTCCGGGCAGCGTGACTTCGTCGGCGGTACCAGGTTTTGGAACCAGCCTGAGGCCGGAGCGTTCTTCAGCTCAGGTGAGTCCATATCCTGATGGCCACTTCCTTCTGGTCCCACCAACGATTATTGAATTATAGGTGGCTTCTCCAACTTCTTTCCCGCCCAGCCTGGCAGGATGCAGCTGTATCTGCGTACCTCGCTGTTCTTCCGGCAAACCACACCTCTCGTGGCCACTTTAACGAGTCCGGTCGCGCCTATCCAGACGTTTCCGCCCAATCTCTTTGGCTTGCGCTCGTACAGAACGGCCAGTCGGTCCCTGGCGGTGGGACGAGTCAGGTGAGCTTCATACTTTGTGACTCTACGATATGACTGAGAAGATGCAGTCGACGCCAATTGTCGCTGCGGTCGTTGGACTTTTAAACGATCGTCTGATTGCTGCCGGTAGAAGTAACCTCGGCTTGCTCAACCCTTGGTTATACAGCGACGCGGCTACCGCATGGAACGACGTGCGCTCGGGTGAGTTGTAGGTTTACATTCTTGCCCTCGTCCGTAATGCTCACCTGGTACATAAGGCTCAAATAATGGGTGTGGGACTGCGGTACGGTATAGCTTGTTTCTTATATATCCCACTGGACTCAACGGTTTTCGACTCTATAGGGCTTCAGTGCCTCGATTGGTTCAGGATGGGATCCTGTAGGTTTATTTGGTCTTTGGGCGATTTTCGTTGATTGGTACCGGATTGCAGGTCACCGGCCTGGGAACACCTAACTTCCTTGCCCTCCTCAATGTCCTCGGACTCTCGTAGCTTTTGGCTGGTGCATGTCACACATTTGCCTAGTCCATTTTACATGCGTCGATTGTCATACAATGTCCGTCCTACTCGTACTGGAGGAGAACATAAAGGAACTCGCCGTGGCGACCGTGTTGATCTCGGTCGTCATATATGTCCAAGGCAATGGACCGCGTTTTTTGCTCATCTCGGCTGCGAAACAAGCGCATATCGACGGCAATGCGGCCATTTTGGGACGGTCGAAGATACCTGGATGAGAGGTAGATGAGCATTGATGATCACCAAAAGCCCGTTTGTAGCCAACCTAAACTTGCCGCCGGCGCCCTTTCCAAGGTCTGCATGCCGGAATCTCGTTGTCGCTGACCACAACATCGAATCCGCTTATAGCGTAGCTAGGGTTGTCCGTCCAATTCGCGATGAGCCATACAAATTGCCTTTGAAGCCCTTGTTGATATCCGGGTCTTGATTGCTGTACTCCTTAACTGTGTCAACAGGCTTTTGACTGATGTTGTCGCCATAGACGACCTGCGCATCGGATGAGGGGCGCGACAAAGGTGAGCAGTGCTGGAAAACGAGCGTACCGTGATTCCGCTGATGTAAGGCATGCAGAGGTGGAGGTGGGGAGGAAGTTGAGTGTTCACTGTATGCTGAGATCGACAGTGGCTATTTGGAGATTTATATATCTAGCGAGGCGACAAAGCGCTATGAGAAGGGAAACTGCGAGCGCAACTGCTGTCCCGAGACCGGTCTTCGTCGTGCGCCGCGGAAAATGACGGATTGGGTGTTGTGCATGCTTGAAACTCCGGGATCCACATTCGGAGAAAGGAGCTGGAATGGGCAATACGACAAACATTCGCTCTAGTGTCGGTGGCGGCTGCCGTGTCTCCATTCCAGGCAGGTCGCTACAAGTGCAATAGTGCAAATTTGAACAAAGGCGGCTCGTGTCTCCAATGTCAGGTGATCAACGAAACGTGAGAGCCACATCTTCGCCTCAAAACGATGTATCATTCAGCACGTATGGCGTATGTATTTGTATAGCCTATTTTACCTGCGCCAATGCAGCAGAACTACTACACTATTCGCGGTTGAGGAGAAAGCGCAGAAAGTCGCCGTGGCGACCCTCATTGATATATTTGACATAAATCATAACCAGTAGCTCAGCATAGAAGCTCATGTTGAGATATTAACGGCGGAAGATTCGATTTTTATATCATTATTGACAAGGCAGTGCCAGAGCCAAGCGAACTTTGAGTGCAACCCGCTCTCTGGCATCGGTCTTCGTCATGCACCTATCGGGCGGCCTGTATGCTTCGAGCCTCAGGATCCACATTAATCACAAACCGCACAGGACCTCATATGAGCAATATATTGTGCCAAGCTGCACCTCTTCACTGCCTTGCAGGAGAGCAAATTCGGAGGTGGATCGGGGATTGGTCGGCAAACATACGCTATAGCGTCGGCGATAACCGGCATATCCTAAAATGGGAACACCGGTTGCCATTTCAGACCCCAAATCCTACATTCGTCTTCTAGTCGTCATACAGGCGGACGCGGAATGTCGGCACAACGGAGACCGATCTCGGGACCGACGGTTGCGGTCAAGGTTCTCATAGTCACTGGGCATTTGTACCGCTTGTCCGACCTGTCAGAAGCGGAGAATGCGGTGGGAAGAGAATAAAGGTAGCGAATCTTCCGTTATCAAATTAAACGTACAACCCAGCTTCCCGAGGCTTCCTCCTTCACACTCAACTTACCATGTCTTACATTGGCGGAATCACGGTACGCTCACTTTCTAACACGCTCACTCTAGTCGCGTTACTAATCTAATGCGAAGGTCGTCTACGGTGACAACATCAATCAGAAGCCCTCTAACGCCATATCGGAAATCAATAGCAACGACCCGGATATCAACAAGGGCTTCAAGGGCAAATTTGTATGGCTCGTCCCAGAATGGACAAGTAATCCCACCAAAGCTGTCGGCAATTTCGAGATTGTAATCAGCGACTTGGAGATATCAGGCATGCAGGACCTTTCTAAAGGCGCAGGCGGTAAATACAGGTGAGCTGCACAACTGACTTCGACTATCTCCAAAGCTCACCTCATTCAGGTATCTTCGCCCATATCGAGATAACCACCGCGCCATCGAAATTGGCTTGCTTCGCCTCAGGACGATCAAAATGACCAAGCCCTACGGTGGCTGGGACGCCATCACGACTGATATCAACGAAGGTCGCGGTGGCGATTTCCTCTATATTTTACTTAGATGGGAGTAGAATTTAATTCCCTCACGGTGGGACTAGTCCGAACAATTGATGCCACCACTCAGCTCATGAAAACCGTATGCATTTTAAATATGTTATCCATGTTTCATTCAAGATTGGTATTACCAGACCGCAATAGGGGACAGTCAGTAGTTTTAGGACGACGATTGCTGAGATGGTAAAGGAGAGGATATCAGCAGATTTGAAGACACCAGCTAACTTCGGCATGATCTTGTGAATGCGTTTGTCTTTCGTATTACTGCCTGCAATTCTGTGTAGAGTGGCGGGGAGTTGTATATGATGTGCCGGGTGAAAAAATGTCAAACAGGCGTATGGGTGGCGCTGGCGGAACCACAGTAACGGGAACAGGATCCAAGAGCAGAATCGAAAATCAAACCATTGGCGTCCGTACTGGTCAAACACGCATCTCACGCAAAACTGAGACTAGTCTTGGTGATTATTCCGGCATTTTTTTCGGTAAGAAGATTGTAAGCATCGTTGTACAGAGCGTGCTACGTAGTACTGCATATGAAAGCCCCAATCTCCTGCGGAATGTCTACGCTGACTTGTGGTACTGAAGTTGCCCTGAGAGTGTGCGGGACGCAAACAATTGGAGTGGGCAGGGAAGCTGATGAAACCAAGGATGCACAAGCAGGCTGGCAAGGGAGATCCTGAGATCTGTGTTAGCAGCAGCTACTCATCGAATGCAACATTGAATACACGAAAGATGCATTCTCCATATTATATATTATTATTACGATAGGATCGTCGGTATGCTCAGCTGCTCGGGCTCTGCCGTTTCCCGCTTTTCTTCTCAAAGCAGACGTCTGTGCGCAACTTCCATAAAGCCCAGTCAAACACGTTGACTAGCTTGGTCAATAAAATTGCCATGGCGTGCAGCTGTGTTGACCGCGCAAAGCAGACACTATTAGAACCCTCAACTGTTCCTCCTGATCATGCGCTGTCATCCCGGTCGCTTCTCTTCTGCTGCGCCAATTCTAATGGCATACATAATACGCAACACATTTAGACCTAGATTTCCCCAATTTGCGTCATGCTCGCGCTGTCGCTCTTGAGCCTGAGCATATGCGCAATCGTAACTGCTCGAACTGTGGAACAACTCTCGCATCCTCCTGCTGGCTTCGCGAAGGTTGCACCTGCACCAGCCGACTATCAAGTCACACTATCGGTTGCACTGCAACAAGGCACCATATCTCGTCTCGAGCAGCGAGTTTTACAAGTCAGCACGCCTTCGCATGCTGCGTACGGCAAGCATCTCACGAAAGTAGAAGTACGTGTAATATATTCATCTGTCTCCTGAGTAACTCACTGGCGCAGGTTGAAGGCTATCTTCGCCCGTCTGCGGAGGCATGGACTGCGGCCACCTCGTGGTTCATGACCAACGGCATCAATGCGGTCAACAAAACCTCGAGCGGGAACTGGTTGTCGATCAAAGCAAGCGTTGGGCAACTCGAGAAGCTGTTCGATACTGAGCTTGCGCTTTTCATGGAGGAGACTACCAAGACTGTGGCCATCCGAGCGCTAGCATACAGCATACCTGATGAACTGGTCCAGGCAATTGAGCTCGTGCATCCCTTGACTTCGTGAGTGCATTCTCGCTGTCATGATCTGCGTCTGATGCAGGAAGATTCTGGGTGTCACCGCCTCGGCAATCTCTTCAGCCTTCCATCATTTCTACCGCCACAAGTCGCAGCCCACAACATCAGGCGCGAGCTCTAGCATCGTGTCCCGATGCCAGCTCGATCTTTGTCCCAGTCACATGCTTCATGGATCTCTATGGGATCCCCAAGACTCCAGCCACAGCGACTGGTAACAAGGTGGCTGTCACGGGCTATATTCGTGAATGGGCAAAGCACTCGGACCTTCAGGTAGCATGTCGGTTCGTAGCATCACTGCCCTCGCTGATACTAAATTGTAGTTATTCTTCCAACAATATCGACCAGACCTTGCGGATCCAATCACATTCAGCGAGGAGCTCGTATCAGGTGGTACGAACCCTCAGGACCAACGGCTGGCTTAGAGGCAGCGCTCGACATCGAAGCGGTGATGGGCATCGCGACTAACGTACCTACGACGTATGTCTCATTCGGCAATGGCACGGCTGGTGACTGGGACTACTTTCCTTGCGGACCTGCTGGAAAGTGCCTTGTACTTTGCGGACTTGCCGGACGAGCAACTTCCGCAGGTCGTCTCAACCAGTTATGGCTCAGACGAGTCCAGGCTTTCGCCTGCACTTGCCGAGTACGCCCACTTGCTCAAGAACTCCCAAAGCCATTTCAGCTGATCGAGTGGTATTTTTTAGACGCATCTGCAATGTTTACATGCAACTAGCTGCGCGTGGAGTTTCGCTGTTGTTTTGTTCTGGCGATGGAGGAGTTGAAGGCTTCTATGCTAATCAGGCTTGCACAAACTTCTCACCCACGTTCCCGTCAACATGCCCCTAGTGAGTGGTGTTGTATCTTTAAACGCTTCAGCACGCTGCATATTGATTAAACAGTGTCACCTCGGTTGGCGGCACGAGGTATTGGACGCAGCAAGAAGCGGGAAGCGTCTTCAGCTCAGGTTTGCATAAGCCGCGCGTTGTTCAAACACCTTCTAATTCGGCACGACTCAAATTTGCAGGCGGGTTCTCTAACATGTTTTCTCGACCAGCTTGGCAAGACGCCGCGGTAAATTCGTACCTTGCCGCCCTTCCCTTGAATCACACATCTCGTGGAAGATTCAACGAATCTGGACGCGCATTCCCCGACGTCTCGGCACAGTCCCTGTGGCTAGCACTCATTGTGAACGGGCAATTGGTACCAGGCGGTAGGCACCAGCCAGGTCAGTATCAATGAGTGGGCGACGAAGCAAGCAGCGTGCTCACAACGTTCTTCTTTGCGTCAAGTCTACCCCAATTTTTGCCGCCGCAGTTGCACTGCTGAACGATCGTCTTATTGCTGCGGGTAGAAGCCCTCTGGGCTGGCTCAATCCTTGGCTGTATAGCGACGCCGTCGGCGCTTGGAACGATGTTCGTGCCGGTGCGTCATCATGCACAACATGATCCTTTTCTTGTACCAACTGCCGACTTGCAGGCTCCAATGATGGCTGCGGAACTCCGGCGAGTGCTCGCTTTTTACAAAATCAACTTGCTAACATTCTACCAGGGCTTCAGTGCAGAGATTGGCTCTGGATGGGATCCCGTGAGCGAGTCAGATTGCGCCGTGAGCGCGCTGATATTGGTGATGACCACTCAGGTTACGGGTTTAGGCACTCCCAACTTCCCCGCATTGTTGCAAGTTCTGGGGTTGGCGTAAACCAAATGTTATGCGATGTCTCAGATTGGCTTCTACAATGGGACTTGGGTGCCACAGCCGGTCGTGGGAGTCATGGCGGCAAAAGTATCGTACCGCTAGTAGCATGTGCCTATGTCAATGTTGCGATATTTTGTTCTCTTGAACTCATTGGAAGCCCCAAAAATCACAACGCACAACGATTACATTTCCCAAGTTGTCTCAATTGGCTCTACTGAGAATGTCATAGAGCGGAAGGCTTCCCCAGCGTATTTGTCCCGGGCGCCGGGAAGCCGCGATCTAGTGGACGAGCCGGGAGGTGTGGCGATAAGTACATAATTTCGCACAATACTTGATTTGTATGTGGAGCTCCACGCGAAACACCGTCTGCTTGTTCGCACTAGCAGCTCGCAATGTCGGCATCGCACAAAGGCTTAGTTATGTCAGCATCGCATCACTGCAGTGCAAAGGCACACCACCCCATGGAGCTCATAACCCCGAATCCGTAAGAAACATTGGATTCTGACCACTGAAACATGCTGCGCCGGAGCATGACATAGGTTGTTGCCGGAATTACATCAGACAATGTGACTGAATTCGCTATGTTCATATAAATACCCCCGACCTAGCACGCTCAATCTCTTCAGCACTCGCAGACTCCTGTCCAGCTCTACAGCTATGTTCATCGCTCGCCTCATCTTAGCTCTCGCCTCAATCGGCGTTGTAGTAGCCACACCATCGTTGAGCAAGCGCGACCACACCGTCACAGTCGTCAACAACTGTGGCCGCACCATCACTCCAGTCTATCATGACCCGGGCAACAGTTTCAATATGACGGCTCTGGGCCCCGGCCAGAGCACGGCCACGACGGTCGGTGAAGCCGTGAGTTCGCCGTATTATCTTCTCGTGTTCCGTATGTGACGGGGTCTCTAGCAAACTGCCTGGCGCATCTGGGGTGAAGATGGCAAGGTATTATTTCTTTAATCCAGTTGATAACCTTGTCTGAGCAGCATTTAGGGTTGTGGTTGGCCTGATGGCGGTGGATGCACCCTGCTGGAGTGCTCCTTTGACAATCCAAACTTCAGGTGAGAGCTCTTTCCACTTCATCCACCAAATTTCAAACATTTTAATTTTCAGGCAGTGCAATCTATCGAGGGTTGACGGTTTCAATGTCGGCGTGACATTCACTTTCAACGACGCATCCTGCGGTGGCAATAACTGCCTTGACGCCAACTGTCCTCCCGACCACGCCTTCTCGACGCCAGACAACGGCGGCGCTAGCATTCGCCAGTGCAACGTGGGCTCAGTCTCAATGACGTGAGCACCTCTCTGTTTCTTCATTCGAATGGGACACTGAGTTCTGTCTCCAAAGCGTCACCTTCTCATGCTAAATTCGCGGACGTACTGCGAACTCGCCCGCCTCTGTACATGATAAGATGGGTGGATCCGCATGATGTTCGCCTCATGAAGACCTCTGTATCTATCCACAATCAGCATTGTAACATACCCGAGTCACTAATCAAGCTGCAATTGGCTCGGAATCTCTCCAACACTGACGTCTGTGCTTCTAGTCGGGGTAAGGCCTCTACTAAAATGCAACGGTGGGGCGGCAAGCCGATAGCCACGTTTTGAGGGTGGTGCTTTCGTCTTGCGTTGTGATCCTGCAGAAGCCGAGCTTTGCTTACATTTAATGTCCAGACTAGTCCCTGTGAGTTAACGACGCGAGTCTTCGAACTCGTGCTCGGCGCGTGGCGGGGCGAGCCCGAACACCTACCTCTCCGCGGCGCCGTCAATGATCGCCTACCAACTAGCTCAAAGCGCAGAACAGAGCTGCTCGGATGGTTACAGTTGATAAATAGGAGTTTGGTTCAACGTAGGGTGCGTATCTTCGGAGTGCCAATCGACCTCTGCGCACGCACCGTCACACACACCACCTTCGGCCATCAGATGCAAACATTGGTCGACGATTTTCGCGGGATCACACTGAATGAAAGATCTTTAATCCGTGAACCCCGGTGGCACCTTGATGTTGGGTTCCCGCCTTCACGCCGCATCTGCGCTGCTTTCTGGACGATGATCGTGGCGTGGTCACTAAAAGTTTCACCAGAGCCCACCGCTTTCAATGTAGCGGGAATTTGGCGCGGTGGTATTGAATTCGCGCTTCGCATTCCCTAGCTGTGCTGCGCGGCATGCACGAGGCAGCGGAAGATTCGAATTTAGTACATTCCCTGACGCTCCACTGCTTCTGTTTCGGGCTGTGGTTGCCGCTCGCATGATTGCTGTCTTGTTTATTGGAATTCGTCCGCTCATTTGCGCAGGACAACGATCCCATCTCCGCCCGAGCGCGCTCAGCAACCCCATATGAACCGGAGATCAGTGCATGTCGGTGCATCGGACCAAGTGTGGCCTGGCTATGTCAACACTGAAGTGTTAGAAACACCCCTGACAACGAGAGTACAAAAGACACCGCGACGCGCAGCCATTCCGGCCTCCCCCGCCAATTGACTCTTTAACCTCTTCACTATCCAGACCAAGCCCACGCGTTTTCCGAGCTCTCTACTTCCCTAGTACTTCACTTCGCAGCGCGTTTATAAACACTCGGTTCCCCGAGAAGCACAGACCGGCATCGACTTGCTCTCTCTGAAACATCAGCCTCTCACTCCACCATCGGCCCCTGTCTCACACACACGACCAGCAATAATGTCACAAGGCACTCAATTCCTCTCGCGCCCGGGTCGCACCTCGCGTTCCAACACTTTGCCGAGCTCGTCAGCGACGAAGGAGCAAATGCGCCCTGATGATTTGTCCCGTCGAGAACAACCCTACGAGCCCGTCTTCCAACCCAAGGGCATGTACGCATACAAGATCGCGCTGCCGTCGCGTCCCCAGCCTGGTCAAACACCCTGGCCAAAGTCAATCCCTCCTGTCGTCGGTCCTGCATTGGGCGAATCCACGAACCGTTCCCGTCACACGTCGATGAGCATGACCTACAGCACCAAGTCGTCTTCATCCTCTTCCTCGTCGCCCAGCAGCCAGAAGACATCTCACGCGCGGTCCAGCTCGATGACCGTGCCGTCCACTCAGGCGGCAGTATCGCCGCCGACAGTGACCGTACCCGTCGGCCCTTCGCAGACTTGGACATATGGCCTCAACCCGCTGCTGGCACCTGGCGGCGGCCTATTGTGGACACTCCGGTTGCCTACATCGTACATCAAGACGCGTGCGTCGTCTTTGAGCACTCCCGGCCCCTTATGTTACAAGGATCGGTTACTACCTGTCCTCGCCGACCGCACAGCCATCACCCTGCTTGTCTCCCTCCCCGGCGGTAACGTCCGTATTCAGGCGGCCCGCGTAGGCGAACTCCTTGAATCCCTTTTCGACCACCTTCGCGTTGCAGCGACGCCAGGTCAATGGGGTGCCACGGACCAGCGGACGTCGGCTGCAGCATATCGCACACGGTGTGGGAACGACGCAAATGAGCTTGCCAAAGGCGTCAAGCGCATCGATTTGCTTGGCCCAAATGCCGCCTTTGCTGGCATTGTTCCGACGGCCACCTTGGGTGCCAACGGCCAACGCGAGTGGGTTATGCGGGTGGTCGCAAACGTATAAACTCAGCGTCCCAGCTTTGTAACAAGCATGGGTCATGTCGCTCGAGCACTCTACCGCCCTTCAAACCCCTCCTCTTGGCCTTCAGCTTTTCCTTCGAGCTATCTATTGGCTATTTATGCCTCTTCTATTCGCGCTCTGCCTGGTGCTCTCTGGTCACAACGGACAATCTTCTCCTTCACTACCATACTTACCGACCAGTCATGGTCGTCATTCGTTCCACGTGGTATATCTCCACCTTTGAGTCGTTGCTCTGGTCCCTTTGATTCGTTGCTCTGGTCGAACCTCCCATAGATTTCGCTCTGGCCTGTCCTCCATTGAAACATCGAAACCCTCGAATCAGGAAGTACCCTAATCCCCCGCATATCCATCCCATTCCGTCATCGCACCCCTACCCGAATGAAATTACGAAAGACATGTCCCCCCTTGCATTCCTCCTCATGCCGCGCACCGTCACAATCTGCGACGCTGTACAACTTATCCGCATGCATCACGCACGCCCACGCATCATCCATCACGCTGTACCAACGAACCTGTACTCTCATGCTACGACTTGATGTTCTTTTACGCGTATGTCACGCACTGTCTTTTATACAACTGAAATTCCTTGAGCTCAAACTTTCGAGAAACACCTACTGTGGCCGAGGTCACCAACGAACGGTTGCACTAGGCGGTGTTCCACATCTCAACTAGAGCGAGATGTCTGATATTGGACAATGCCACCGAGGAGTTGTCTGACCATTGACAGGGGATGATTCATTCCCAGATCTTCAAGATCCGCATCGCCCGTTTCCAACCGGAGACGACATTTCCAGCGCCAGGCGGTGTTCTCAACGCCTAGGCCGACGAGATGCGCCAGTGAGAGCATGATCTCAGATCGAGTAACACTGCCGAAAATATGTACATCCATCGCTCGGCCTTTTGCTGCATCGTATCAACTCTTAAGTGAGCTTTGAAACCCTATAGAGGCGCCGCGAGTTACGGCTGGTTAGGAGAACGAGGCTGTGTTACAGCGCGCCGGTGCAACGAGATCATAAAGTCCTCGAGAAACGGACACAATGACTACAGTTGTCGCACAATATCTGCGTTTGAATGAGTATTCAGTGTATAAAATGATCTGGCGAACCAAGTCAATTGTAAATTCAGGACAGGGCATTGATTTCGGCATGGAGTGAGAAAGCTGAGGGGGAAACTCGATGCGGCATATCACGACATCATACTTCAAGTCCTGTCTGGCTGTGGAAACCTCTTAATAGCAGTCACACAGCCGTTCAACGTACCGATGCGATGTTGTTGGACACCTGTGGAAGAAATGTGAATGCCATTGTCACAGGCGGTATCGAGTCACGTGGAGACACCTCCCCGGGTGGGAGTACTGAGCAGGGGTCCCTCCCTCTGTACTTTTAAGCAGATATGAGATAACAAAAGTGTGAAATGCGATGTTTTGTGAGTACAGTTCGTCTAGGGCATCGCGGACAAAGTTCAATCGGAGCTCAAATACAACGCTTATCAATGCCACAACCCCCCCGGCTACGCGCCGCCGCCATTTCTTCATCTTTCAATTGATAATTTAACCAACACCGCGTCGTGCTGCCATGCGCGTATCGAAAAATTGTCCTACTATAATCGACACAAGTGGCGGCGGGCTCTGAACTCTTTAGCCAGCCTAGTTTCCAAATGTAACCCGCCTGGTGTGTCGACGAATGCGGGCCGCGCGCTCTAAACACGTGAAGCCAACGACTATGACTCTACTAATCATTCACGCTATCGTGGCGCGGTCCACGGGTATACCCGCATCATACTCACCTGATGACCTCGTGTCTACTGACTTGTCGCGCATAACAACCACTCCTAGTACGACTCGAAACCAATATCTTCTCTTGTGTCTTCGATTCAGCTCTCTCTCGTCAGTTCCCGTGGGAGATCATATGATATTGTATGTGTCTTTCTTACTGCCTGCCACGGTTATATTCAGTACTGGAACAGGAAATTACTCTTGCCTCCTACCCTTCGCAAATCTAGGCAATCTCAGGCTGCGGTCTCGTTTCAGTTGGTCGCTGGCCTCTTGGTTGACGAAAATCGCCTAGGGCTCTATAAAACCTGTCAAGGCTTGAAATGAAAGTAGGTAGAAGATCAATAGGTAGAAGATCAACGTCAGTGCAGGACGCTCTGATTTCGGCGGCAGAAATGGCCTCTGAACACTTGGAGTACTTGCCAGCACCGGATGTCTCACTCCGAGACCTAAAGTTCGTTGGGAACAAGACGCTAACTCTTAAAGGCGCGGGGAGATGTCGATGTGCGCCGTTAGCTTTCCGCACACCCCCTTCAACAGCAGATCGCCGATCTCCGCACAGGCCGCGAACGAATCTAATATGGGTGAGCTGGGGAACGACATCTGCCGCAGGCCCGTAGAGAGATGGGAGACAGGCAGAGGTGGAGAAGAAGACAAGTTCGAAGTGCCGCTTGTGAGCGCAGGAAGGTTGATAATTGGACCATCAGGAGAACTGCTGCCGTGATGATCCCGTTGCCTGGGCTGCAAATGTGGGCGAGGTCGGCGTGTGACATGGTCACCGCCGTCGAGAAATCCTGACAGAGGCCGGGACGAAGGTTATATATAATGCAAATGGTCTGCGGGTCAGCAGCATTGAAAGGAGCGGCTTCCGCTTTGCCTGGTCCCACAGCGAACGTCCTGATAATGGGATCATTTTGCTCGGCGTACGGGAAATGCGAAGAAGGGCTTGCTGTGTTCCTCGGGTATTCCATCAGCTCCAGACTCCTGAAGAGGCTGGCATATACTTGAGGAAACTGTGGCATTGTCAGTTGCTGCCACGCTCATGTCGTCAGCAGTTGACACAACAGAAGGTGTCTAATATATCGGATCCCTATACTATGCAACCCTGTGGGGGGTATTTCCCCTAGTGGAATCGGTCGAAACATTCAGGAGGCATTTAATCAATACCGGTCGCGATGGTACTATTGTATATCCAGACGAGAGACATTTCAGCTACACTTGCAACTATCAACAGTATATATGAAGTATATCTTGTTTGGAGATACTATAGGACCATTGCAACCGGTATCTCCTCAGTGCCCCCTACAGTATTCCGACAAGTTTCACCAGGGGAAATATCCCCACAGGGTCTCATAGTATATCGGTCCAATACATTGGGCACTTTTCGTCGTGTGAGACTGGGATTAATGTGCTTACAAAACTGTAGCTATCGAATCTACGTATTGTAGAGAGATTCGGCGGAGTAAAAGGGCTGCTTCAGGGCTCAGTGACGGAGCTAAACGACCATCATGGGCAGGCGACGTATGTTCGAAGTTTGGAGCGAGGATAAAAGGATCCAACTCCCGATCGGCGCACCGCACCTTTCCGTCTTGATATTATGAACATTGTATATTACAGATGACGAGAACTAATCCGTGAGAAAAACCGCGTGTAGCAAAGGACATGGTTACAGATAGAAAGCCCATGGGAGCGTCAAGTACAAATCGAGCGAACAATGGGGGGAGGCGACTGGTTGTTGAGATGTAGATGACTACGCGACAGGATTCAGGCTGCTGCGATGTTTCAAGAGGTAGCCGGCAAAGTCGCGAACACATTCGGCGGCAAGGATCTGATGCTGTAAGCCTTCAGCGGAATCAAGGGGAGAGTCATCCAGCGAGTCGAGGGTCTTCAGCTTTGCATGCCAATCCTGCAGTACAGGCAGAAACGCTTTCAGTAGGTCGGAATACTCGTTCAGCTTCGCCTGGTCTTTGGACTTCTTCGCACGCCTGAGCCACGCCCCGTTGACGATCTCGGCTTGCGCGCCGTCACGTTTCTCGTATTCTTGCCTGATTTCGACCCGCCAGGCTGTTTCGTCAACGGATTTGCCGGGAATGCGTCACTAAACAGTATGACCCAAACCGCGACATTGAAAAACGCCCAGAGATCGTCTACGACGCTTTGAAGATATGGCTGCTGACGCTCCACCGCTCGGAATAAATCGGAGGACATGAACTCCCGAGTTCCCTAAACAAACCGAAAGGGTAAGACGAGGATAAATCGAAATCATCGAGGCTTACCGAAAGGAAGCCATGACTCTTGCTTGGCTGGTCCATCCGAGTAGACAGATCAAAGTCCGTGATAATCGCTGTGCACTTGTCGCTGACTCCTAAATCCGCGAGTGTTGCGCTGAGTTCTCCGGTGACCGACATATAGTCGTTGCAAGCATCCTTCAGTTCGGGTGTCTTGTACCGATCCGGCAAAAGAGATGAACAATAGGCCTGCCGCGGGACTGGAGTTTTGAGCAGTAGAAGATTGCCGATACTAACATCGCGGTGTAAAATATCGCTTTGTAGAACACCGAGCCAGCCTGTCGCAGATATGAGTGACATTGGGTAAAAATATTGCCACCTCGTACCTAGCTGGCAGTCAAGGAGCGCGCGTCCCAGGTCCCACGGTGACTTGCAACACTCCAGCGACATACCGACGTCCGCACAGACCGTCGCACAGAACACGCGACGGTCAAGCGCCACTACATCGCTTTTGATATCCGCACATTTGACCAGAACTTTGCATCCGTTTCTGACTGCGGTAGAAGGCTCAAGTTGTCGGCAGCGGTGAGAGTGTAAACGAAGGAGGGCGTGCCGAAGCGGCCCGAGCAGGCTGCGAGCGCCTTGGCCTCGAGCAGTCGCTTTTCATGTTGTTGCCAAGAAAACTTGATGACAGCCTCGTTCGGAAAATAATCAAGGTCACCATCAGCGATGATTTTTTCGTGCGGGGCTATAAGAGTCGTGCGACGTTCAGCACCTCGTCGCTGCTGGATCTCGTCCAAGACCGCTTTCTTAGCGGCCGCCTCGGCATCTTCCTTCGCCCTTTTCTCTTTAATCCTGGCAGACTTGCTGTCAGGTTGCAGAGAGATCGTCTGAAAGTGCGATGAAGTGCTTTGCAAGCCGTCACTGGGAGCAAAGCTCTTTGATCGGTGGCTGGACGTGGCGCCGCTCGTAGGCTCCTCTGCCTTCAAACGCTTCGAATTCGGCTGTTCAGCGTCTGCAAATCTGGTCAGGAGTGAGCCATCTTAATAAGCAATAAAATCCCACCAAGTTCTGCATCTCCACTTGCCCTCCGTTTCTGCGAGGTACCCTGGCGCACTGCAAATGAGTCAATGACGTGTAAGAGTCAAGGACGTCAGGATATGCCTCACATTGTGACTGAGATGCCTGACCGTCAGAACTGTCTTGCGATGCGGAGTCGACGCCGAGACTAGTAAAACACGTCGTCCGTCGACCGCATTGTACGGTCGTCCTATGGTGTCAGAAGTGTGAGCGCGAGCTGACCGAGGGACCACAGCTATAATGAACACGCACCTCTCGGCTGTTTGCCCAACACGTACAACATAAGTTTTGCGACCACAAGATCAACGCGGCGATGAAGCAGCTCGAGATTTTCCAAGTCGACGGGTGGTTCATTCTCCTTGGGAGATGGGAAGGTGTAGCGGACGCCGTCGGAAACGATGCCAGCGTCTTCCACATTTCGCCAGAGTAAGATGGCCAGAAGAAAACGGATGAGATCCTCGCGTCCCTCGGAGAGGCCGAGCGGCTGCGAAGCAGCGACGCCGCCGGCGTGGAACAAGAAGACGCAGAAGGTTTTGTCCACTTGGTTGATGCCAATGCACACAACGAAGCGGCGGAGGGGAGATCCATAGAAGGACGCACGCGCGTAAGTCCCAACCTGCGCGAGGAGATCTTTCCAATTGCTTTTGACCTCCACCGCGATCTCGATGTGAAGCACAGGGAGGTTGAGGTCTCCGCGTTTCATCGTGTCCGGGCCATAGCCCATGAGGCAAGAAACTTCTTCGCCGCTGGTGCCTTTTCTGTAACAGCAACATTGAGAAACGTGATGTCGGGTAGGAGTCGGGCAGCTGCGAAGATGCGATCGCTTGTCTTCCTGTCATACTCGCGAAAGAACGGGTTTTGCAAGTAACCGTCTCCACCACTGTTGTAGCTAAGCCGGTCGCGCAGGTCCTTGGCGATTTTGAGCGCAGCATTGAGATAGATAGCTAGCGGCTTGTACGTCAACTTTTCGTTGTGGCTGAGGACCGGCTCGAGCAATGTATCAAGGCCTAATTTTGCGACCTCGGCGTCGAGCTTGTTAACCTCGTCCAGCGTCATTCCCGGGGAGATCATTTCTGTAATTTTCTTGCAGCTGAACTCCCAGACCCTGCCCTTCAGATATTTCAGGACGCGTTCCTTCAATTCTTCCTGTAACTTGGGGATGGGTCGGGCTGAGCACGTCGCCGTATGGCCGGTCGATGCCGATGGGCACGAGTGAGGGGTTCCGAGAGATGCATTCGACTGGGAAGCACGGGGGCGCGCGGGCGTGTTCATCGGTGTAGAAAAAGGTAAACCAGGCATCGGAGCTTCAAACGCGCTTGGTCGGGTTAAATGTCACGCGCGTGACGCTTACGCGTGTTCGAATCACGCCAAGAACCATGAATTATGAAGCTCCGCTTCGTGCGTGCTTCCAATCACTCGAAAAGGCATGGACTCTATAGCCTTGGTCAAAATCAGCAAACCACGATTAAGGCCGGCTGGCTGTGCACACCGCGGCGTTGGCGTCCGTTCAACGCATGTGCACGAAGCCATATGACCTTGTCGCAAATACACAATTGCTAATTATCAGTCCCTACGCTGCTGGGTGAGCCGTATGTTATCGCGCCGTCACTCATAGTTGAATCAGTATCATGGCGCCGACTACTTACCACTGTACCAAAATCCCACCTCTCCACTACTAAGAACCAGACCTTCCTCTTTGGCGCAGCTTGTCCAGCCGCATGAATGTGTCAATTGAAGACAACAGGAATCACCACCAACCTTTCCCCGACAATTGAGATTTAAGAAAAACCTTCGCAACTACATTCCAAAAATATCATTGATATGATAGACCTTCAAGTTATCTTCGTTTCCTTTTGCTCCCACGATGATCCAGGGTGACTTCATTTACAGTCTCACAACTTTTTTGGCCTTGTTCAAATTGAAGAGCAGTGTTGCCTTGGGTGCGACCCTATCAGTCAACTGAGCTAGTTCGGAGAACGGCCGAAAGCGAGTCCGTTGTCCGCGACGAGGCCCAGACGAGCGCGATTTATTACCACGCCCACGGCAGAGGAGATCATCTGCGTAAAGCCACCACACCTCCTCACCGCTTTGGCGCTCACCGACGTTTCCAAAGACGAGCGCCCAGCCATAGCGCTGGACAATCAGTTTCGCCTCTTGCGAGAGGACATGGTTTATGAGCTTCGCGAAGATTTGAAGAGATACGCGCAGCTCAAGGGAAAGATAGGTCAGCGTAAAGGCAGGCGGGGTCGAAATTGAAGCACTCCGACTCCACGGCGTGTCGGGGGCCTCCAGCGATACCGGTCGCAGAACACCTTGGGCATTACAGCTTGAATGCGTTAGGGACCTGCCCTTCTTTGCTGGGACGAAGGCTGAGGATCGCCGCAAATTTCTCCAAGAGAACAAACGCATCATTAGGCATCAGTCTTTCGCATGCATCATTATTGACAACCAGGTTGCTGCGTTTGGGGAGATCAACCGCGACGAGGAACTTCTCGCCAGGGAGTTACCCGTGGTCATACTTCAAATCAATGGCGAAGCCAACACTATCGACACGCTGTACAAACTCATGGACCCGACAGCCGTCAAACTCATTCAGGTCGACACAGCAGTTTTCGCTTATGAACCTGTCATAAAGGCACTGCAGCGGATGCAGTACCCAGCTCTTGCTCCTGAACTTTTCTTGTGGGACAACGATGCTCTACTGGAACATGCGCGCGACATCTTGGAGCTTCTTCGTACGCAACCGACTGCGGACATCGGTCCAGTCCTTGGGCTCAGCAGAAGGACTGCATTTGATCGCGCACAGCACGACTCGTTGCTGGCTGCTCTCACCCAGAGGATCTCTTTGATCCAAGGTCCACCTGGCAAGTAACCCGGCAGGGCATTACATATACCTGCTTACGTCGAACTGTTCAGGGACTGGTAAATCGTTCGTTGGCGCTCTGTTACATCATGATCAAAACCACAATCGTAGTTTGCTACGCCATCATGCTCTTCATCAATTAAAAACCGGTGCTCAGTGCTTGACGGCTCCAGTCAAGATGGTCATCGTGCTCTGCGAGGATACGACCGCCAGCACATACATCCTTGTGGAACTCGTAGCTCGGATCTAGGCAGATATCGCTAGGGTAGACCGTATACGAATTGTCGGTACGTCCAGCCCAGTCAAAGTCGATGATTATCGGTGCATTGTTGCCGTCGAGAAGTATGTTCGGCTCGCGCAAATCTCCGTGCACGTACCCAGCCTTATGCATGGTCTCGACTGCATCGCGGAGAATTTCGATCGCCTCATCACGTTCAAGGCGACGGGACCTGTCGTCGAACTCCTGGCTGACGTAGGAGTACATCACAACGGTCTGACCGACGGTGGAGTCCCACCCGCAGTGCCAGAGTTTTGGCGCGGCGCCTTTCTCTGCAACCAAGTCATGCGCTTCACGGCAATACCGAGAAGTGAATTTGACGATGACATCGATGGTTTTATCGTTGCGCGACGCTTTGGCGCGGAAGACACTGCGTGATGGAGTCGGACGCAACCGCTCCTGGTATTCGATGGTGTGGTCGCCTATCTTTGTGAGGTGCCGCCATGGAACGCTAGACAGCTTCACAGGCTATTCTTGACCCAATTGCTCGTATTCGGCACGCAGCTCGTGCGCGCAGATGCGCAACGCGCCGAACGTGCGCGCGATCTCTCGTATTTTTTTGATCGTCCGCCGCGCTTACCGAAACACATTGTTTTGCACACGTTGTTTGATAGCGCAGCGGGATCAACGGGGTGAGGAGGTCGACTGTTGGCCGGTCCAAAAACACTGCGCCACCGATGGCAAGGTAGGGGCCTGCCGTCGCGATCAAAAATGCGGGCATACAAGACCGCTTACGGAACTCATCGTACTAAACGCCAGTCAGGACAAACAGAAGGAAGCACCTTAGTATGCACCTTAGTATGAGCAACAGTCAGAGCGTAGTCTTCTGAGGCTTGGTCGATAGGATCACAGCCGCCTTCACCTATCTCCCTCTTAGCCTCCCAGTACAAGAAGCACACTCTGTCGAGGAAGCTGGTCATAGCAAGGCACGCGCCATCTGGTTTGAGCGTGCACAGGTTCGCGCCTATCCACTCATCTGCGTGAAGGTCAACACCAAGCAACTTTCCGAGGACCGGGCGAAGGGCCGTCCGACGGTCGTTCTCGTGGGCGTAAAATTGGGCCGATACCTGTATCAGCTCATTCGCAAATTTGAGGTCGTTGTTGGAAGTAAGTCCTACAGCTTCCATTTCAGTTGCGAGACGTTTAAACTTGGAAAAGATGGGATGGTACAGTCCGAGCGGCGGTCCTGTGAGTGACACTGGGCGACCGTTGAAAAATGCGGCTGGGTTATCAACGTTTTACTTCTTGCGTTGTACAGAATCCTGTGCACCGAACAAAGGAGGCCCACGCTGGTGCGTCCGGATTGCCCGCAGGAAGGGTTGTGGTGCTTGCTCGATGTCAGATGTGGGCCTGCTGGTAATCGCGTAAACGTACACTTGAGTAGAACGTTGGGCTCGGGAGTTACAGCCTGGTCCTCGGGCCGACGTCGATCTGGTCAGCTTGTTAGTTTGTCAGGATCGGCGTTGGTTGTACACATATGCTCACCAGTCTTGGTTGTCACGAACATCCAGGTCTTTTAGCCTCGGTCTTCGTCGAAGTGGTGATGATTGAATGACAGCCCATTTGATTTCAAAAACTTGCGCCAGTCTTGGTTGAGGTCTTTGAAGTACTTAAGTGGTTCCGAGTCGAATTAGTGGGCCTCTTCGACCTGCACTGAATCAGTCCGAGGAAGCATGACCGAGCTCACAGCACGTACGACATACACAGATTGAACAGATACGGCATGCTTCGTCGATAGGCGCTCCTCGACAGATGTGATTGTCGAGTGCTTCAGATCCGCCAAAGCGAATGTACCGATAGCAATGGGCTGGTAGTCGGGATCCAACAGGAGGTAATTAAAGAAAGGAATTCGTGCTCGTTTTAGTGGAGATATGTCAGGCAGTTCCGCGCGACCTCTGCGCTTGCGAGTGGAAGACGACATGGTGCGAGCCAATATGAGGGAAGAAGATACAGGATCCGCTTTGATCCCGATGGCGCAGTTTGGAGCAGTCCCTCTCGACCAAGTCACAATAAGGTACTTGACACCGTCATCGCAAAGGATGCTCAAAGAAGGCAGGAAGGAGAAACGCTGCCGGGGACAATCAAAACAATTTAAGTGCAGATGCACGAAGAACTCGAGCGTCATAGACTTGTGTTGCCGATGTCGACCAGATGTCGACTCGAGCTCGATCAAGGTCCACCCGCCGGCTACGCGCCACCACCATCTTCCACTCACTATAGTTCAACCAACACCGCATCCCGCCTGGTGTCTTTGCGCATACGAGAATCCGCGCGCTCAAACACACCAAGTTAGTGGCTTCACCAATCATCCACGCTATCGATTAAACTGGCGCGTCCACAGGTATGCCCGGGCGCGCCTTCATACTCACCTGATGACCTCGTGTCCACCGACCTATCGCGCATAATAGCCACACATAGTACGACTCGAAACCAATATCTTCAGCTCTTATTCGTCGAATAGATCTAATACTAGAAGTGACTCTTGTCTCCCACCCCGTCGCACATCTGGGGCAGCTGAGGCTGCGGTCTCGTTTTGATTGGTCGCTGGCCTCTAGTATTGGTCGACGCAAATCGCCTTCGATGCTAGATGTTCGGAACTTCGACGCCGCCGGCTACGACCTCACCGAACCAAACATGTCCTCCGACGCAGCCGGCTCTATAGAACCTGTGAAGGCTTGAAATGAAAGTAGGTAGAAGATCAACGTCAGTGCAGGACACTCTAGGAACGAATCTAATTTGAACTTACTGAAGATGGTTCTGTCCGTCGGCTGTTGAGAAAGTAGATTGATATCACACATCACCAATTCAGCGCGGCATCTCCGCGGCACGAGACGAACGGTATCTCATAGCGGCAGGTCTTTTCTTCTGCTTCCTTTCTCAAAACCGCAACGGCAACAGCTGGATCCGGGGTTATTGCGTGCAGAATCCCGCGGCACGGAGCGTCTTACACAGACACAGGCACCGTACCTCTCCCGACGGACGACAAGCAGGCGGGTCATAGAACCACCAGAACTAGGGCGGCATGACATCAGGCGGTTTTGCCCCGCCGTCGTTGGCAAAATGTTCGGGCTCAGAGGACTTCTTTGTGGCGCGCGCGCGCGCGTGTGCGCGGTGCCATGTCCCGTTTGACGCGCGCGATAGCTGACACTCGCGAGCGTCGGATTACGGATTAGATAACGGGGCGACATGACACTTGTCACATCCATCCCCCTCTTTGCACGTTTTTTTTTTGCTCGGGCTCGGACCTGGTACAGGCACGCAGTTGTATGTACATTGGATTCGAGGAGGGGTGGTCAGTCGTATCTAGGTAACTGCCAACGTTAACCTTCGCATCATGCAAGGTTGCAGATTGAACTCTTTCCTCCCCCAGGAATTCCGGCTCCGGAAGGCAAATATCCGGACATTCCTTCTTTTGCCGCCCGGATATGAGCGTCATTATCTGTTTTTGCCTGCGTTCTGGCTCGGCATGTAGCTGTCCAGTGGATGCCATGCTCGGGAGATGCACGGCGGCATCCCCGACACACATTTCCCTTCCTCCCACGACTGTTTCCCTGCCAAATAACCGCGGGTGATGCAATGCTACATCTGCGGTGTACGTTGTGCGGTCTTCGGCCCTCGAAGCTCGGCATGCGACAGCACACGGAGGAGTGTCGCCACTTGGACAGGGTGCTTGAATGCGTTGGAAGGCCGGGCGACGACACCCTAACCCGCGGAAACGCTGTGCACCACACACGTTCCCTCGAGATCATGCTGCGAAAATGCGCGCCTTTTTCCCGTGTGTCGCTGTCAGATCCCGCGACTGGGGGGGGGGACTGGCGCGTCAAGTGACTTGTCACATTGCAACACATCGTGCTCCCATCTGGGCACGTTGGTTCTGAAAGGTGTCTGGTGGTGTGTGTCAAGGGCTTGGGAAGATTCGGAAGATTCGGGGGTGCGGCTGGAGCGCCTGGGTGCATGATCGAATGCTAACACTCAAGACGATCAGAGATGACCACGGTTCGTGCTTCGGCCGCGGCATCGAAAAATCGAAAAATGAAACACGATCATGAATGAAAACCTTTATTTCATCTCCATTGGCTAGCTCGAATGTGTGCTGTAGTTTGGCGGTGCGCTGGCAGTTGAGAGAGGACGGGTTTAAGTTATTGGATGGGTAAGCCGAGAGAGCCCGAGCGTGCCGCGGTCGTGCGTTTCCGCGACGCTCGGTCGCATGATGGCATTGTTTTTTCGGCGGCGGCGGCGGCAGTGCGCGTTGCCGGGGGCTGGCGCGCGGTGAATCATCGCCCAGGGGCTCACCAGGAACGGTGTGCTCACGTACAGTTTGTGCCGTCCGCGGGTCTGCCGCACAATCGTCGGTGTGGGAGGCGGCTTCTATAGAGTGCTAGGGGAGGGGAGGGGAGGGGAGGGGAGGGGGGGGGTGGCGAATCGTCGGGCAGAACGCGGTGCATGAGGAAATGGGCTCGCTGTCAGCCGAGAGCGCAGTGCGGACGGCCCGAAAGCAGAAATAAGCGGGCTTGCGGTGGGAAGCATCATGAGGAAGGGCGGACCGAGCGGGCAGTTGGGTCAGCGGGCGACGCGCGCTTGAGTCAGCCAGTGTCGACGTCCTCGCCTCGGTGTCAGGGCAATCCGTTTGTCCAAACCCCTCACGAAGTCGATAAAACTGGCAATAAATACACTAAAAAATGCGATTGTAGGCTGGAATTGTTGCGATTTGAGAGATGTAAGAGGACGGTGGACGAGCCGAGGGGTCAGTTGATCCTCTCGTCGTTCATCGGAAACTCGGCGGCGGGATCCTCTGTTGGCGGGCCTTGCGGTGCTACCCGAGGAACTTGCTTGTTGGCTTGACCTCCGCCCACCCACCGTCACCGTTCGCGCCCACCACTGTCGTCGCCATCGCCATCGCTGACAGCGCGCTGCTCTCTCCTACACCGCCTAGTTTTATTCGGCGACGCCGCCGTACCCCTCTTCCGCCTCACCAAGGACCCCCCCCCCAAGCGAGCACCCCCCCAGCTGGGCACCCCACACCCAATTAGTCACCACCCCCTGTGTGGAACACAACTGCAATGTCGACCAGCTCGAGCTCGAGTTCTTCTTCCTCGTCGAGGCACAGTCGGATGTCTAACGCAACTTCGCAAACACCTAGAGGTAATGAACCTGATTCGCTTGCCTCTATTGCTCCAACATGTCTGACTTGTTTGTTGCCATTAGATTCTCGACTCTATTCCGTTGTTCGAGATCCCGGCCATTCTCCCCTTGTCGCCGCCCACGTCGCGAGAGGGCTCACCTGCACCGTCGCTGAAACGGAAGCTGGAAGAAGAAACTGCGGACGTCTCGTCCAACAAGCGCGCAAGGATGTCCCCAGACGCTCACTCGATCAGCTCGTCGCATACCGCCGTCAACGAGCTCCCATCGCCACCCAAGACCTCCAGTTCACAAGGGTCACCGCCGCAACCTCAATTACCCGATTCGGATAACGCGCCAACGCCGGTCACACCTCTCCTCAAGGTCGACCTCGAATACTGGCACCGCCGCCAGAGCGATTACATACAGACCGGGACTGCGCTCCGCCGGTCTGCCGACGCTCGGTATCATCGCAGCACAACTCGAATTACAGTGTCACGAGCGCATAGCTGTGTTCCTAGAATTTGCCGATGCCCTTACGTGCTACTCGTACGGCTTCTGGCTTCAAGACCTCATCCACGTCCAACGCGATCGCACGTCACCAGCCACCTACGCTGGTAATCATTGGAGGAAACGATGTTGCCCCAGGTTGGCCTCCTAGATGACCGGTCTCGGAAGGCGTGCCCGCCCCCCAACGACCCGATGTTCCAACGGTTCACCGTCGTCAAGCGGATGGCCGACCGTCTCGGCGCGTTTCTCATGGCGCTGCAAAGCCGCAAGCTCAACGCCGACGCCCAGCACTCTCTCAAGGGTCTCCGCCAGCGTGACGGCACCTCGCCCCCTTCTGCCGGTTCGCCATCCAGCACTTCGCCACCAGGCCAGTCGCCCGGCTCCGCCGCATCGGGGCTCAACCCAAAGACGCTCGACATCATCTCGCGCGCTTTGTCGTACAGCCAAAGTCGAGGACCGCATCGCACAGGGCAACGAGGACCCACAGCTGCGGCCCCAGGCACTCGCCCAGACGTTCCCACGGACCTGCAACGCGTGAGCGCGGCGGACGGGCACGCGTTCCGCGAACATGGTGCCTCGCAAAGGCGCGCAGGAAGACTTTGCGTTGGAGCTGGATGCGGCGGGCGGTCCGAGCCCTGACCAGCCGGCGGTTTACCCAGCTCGAGTGGCCGATGGCGCCGTTGAGCCAGCACGGCGCGGGCATCGGCCGCTTGTGTCTTGTGCTGCGCTCGATGATCTGGGAGCTGGGCGCGGACGTAGGGTACACCTACAAGCGCGGCATCATCCGCATCGAGAAGTGAAGTAGTGCTCTCCTGCCCACTGTTTTTTTTCTTTCTGCCCATTCTCTTCATTTATCGCCATCCGTCGCGTTCCCCGACAAAGCCAATTTCATCATCTTCGTCCCTCGCGTCCTTGCATTACCACCTAACTCATTAGCTTGCCTTTTTCCTGGGATCATCTCGTCCTATTCTCACGCTCATCTCACACAAAACCCCCCTCGCACAAGAAACAACAACAACACTCCTGCAATTGCTTATTTACATCCCTTCCCGCGCCCGCGCGCGCTCACGCTGCTCTTATCTTTTCTCGCCTGGGCTGCGCTGCACAGTGCGCACCGCCCTGCGCTTTCCGCGTCCCATGTTTTTGTCCTTCCATCGAAACCCAGCCCCTGGCTGCATTGTCTCGCACACGCTCATACACATACAAAGAACACACACACACCCATTACATCTGTATCTGCACCCCCCCCCCTCGTTCCCCCGGCTTACCTGTTGTCTCTTCTAACTATCTGTCCTGCCCTGCCCTGCCTTGCCCTGCTTAGCGTCCATTTGCGTTGTCCTGCCCTCACCTCACACATACAGTATCCCCTTAGCATTCCCGGTGCTTGCTCACTCTCTGTCACCTTGTCTGTCCGTCTGTCTCTATCTCGCTTCTTTCTCCCGCCGCCGTCGCTCGGGCCTCGGGCTTTGTGCCCGGCCCAGCCCCGTCTCGTCCTGGTCTCGCATGGTCCCGGCTCTGTCGCCTCTCTCTCTCTTGCTTGCGTCTGCTGTCCAGCCCCCACCCCCAACTGCATTAACTCAACTCGCGTGTACATATCTCCCCCCCCCCCCAACACACATACACTGGACTTTTGGTCCCCTGCCTCCCCCTGTTGCGACTTTTGGAACGAATTGCACACAATTATTTTGCTGGAACATAACTTTGGCCGGGGTGGGTGGTGTGGTGGTGAATGGATATGGATGTGGAATGTCTAGCGCCTTGGGTGGGTGCTGCGAAGAGATCATCTTCCACAACATCGCCCCGGCGAAGTGTATTGATATCTAAGCAAATACAGTGTCAGCCTGCTTTCAGTCCGCTTATCGTAACAAACGAAAAGCCAAGTCGACAAGCGCCTTCGAGCACAAGTCCTCCCGCATACACAACAGAAGGGCACCCGCATCCCTCAAGTGCTGGTGGGAGCACAATTCAATCTTCTTTACATCTTTGAACCATTCCCTTAAGCCCTAACTTAGTGTACATTCCTTACTTATTCCAACTTCCCATTGTATGCATTACCTCTCGCACAGCGAAGGAAACATTTGCATATAAAGACAATGATGATCACGGAATCGGTCGGGGGATTGGGTCTCCGCGGACTTGCCACGGCAATATCAAGTTCAACAAAACATTTCCTTACATCATGATCGAAACCACAATCGTTTTGCCACGCCATCATGCTCTTCCTCAATTACAAACCAGTGCTCTGTGCTTGACGGATCCAATTCTTGACAAGATGGTCATCGTGCTCTGCGAGGACACGACCGCCAGCACATACGTCCTCGTGAAGGTTGTAGCTCGAGTCTAGGCAGATATTGCTAGGGTAGACCGTACAAGGATCGTCCATAGGACCAGCCCAGTCAAAGTCGATGATCATCGGTGCATTGTTGCCGTCGAGAAGTATGTTCGGCTCGCGCAAATCTCCGTGCACGAACCCTGCCTCGTGCATGGCCTTGACTGCATCCTCGAGCCGACGTATGCTTTGATCACAGTTGAGTTGTTGTTTCGTGTCATCGACCTTTGTTGCATCAACATACTCCCACATGACGACATTTGCCCGACAGTTTCATCCCAGTCACAGTGCAGGAGCTGAGGCGCGGCACCATGGTTGGAAACTACAATATGCGCCTCGCGACAATACCGATTGTGTAAACTTGACGATGACGCTGATGGCTGAGCCGTCGCGTGTTGCCCTGGCGCGGAAGAGACAACGGGACGGTGTCGCCAGAGTCGCTCTTGGTATTCAATTTCGTAGTTGCCGATCTTGGTCAAGTGCGGCCACGGCACGCAAACGGTGCACGATCCGGTGTCGACTCGAGCGTTTTCTTGTAATAGTCACGGAGGTCATGCGAACACATGCGCAGCGCACCATCACACGCGCAATATGCCGGATCTGGTCGTCTGCGGGGCAACAGATTTAGGCGGCGAGGAGCGTTGGTCGATAACGAAGCGGGATCAGGGGTCAACAGTTCGATGACCGGCCGGTCCAAGAGCAAGGCGCCGCCAATGGCGAGATTGGGACCTGCGATTGCGACGAGAAATGCCGGCATACACGACCGCCGACGGATAGGGTCAACCTGTAGTTCGCGTCAGAGAGAAACACAAGTACAGCGAGATCATGCACCTCGGCATTGCCGACTTTCTGAGCAAAGTCTTCGGCTGCTTGATCCAATGGGTCGCAGCTCCCAGCGCCAATCTCCGTCTCCACCTCAATGAACGGGTTTATCATCTTGCGACCCGCAAATGTGTCGATGGAGGGTCCCCGTCTGGTCATGACGCGTCGGTTGGAACCCGATGACTCTGATGGACGAACAACTCTCTATGAACGTTTCGAGGAGAGTGTCTAATGGCATCCTGTCGTTCTTTCTCGCTGCCGTAGAACTCAGTGGATGCGTCTATGAGCTCAGTCGCCAGGCGGAGGTGTTTGGATGTGAGGACTGTTCTCGCGCTCCTCAACGAGACGCAAGAATCGGACGAAGACGGGGTGGTAGACCCCGAGCGGTGGACCTGTGAGTGCCGCAGGACGACCGTTGTAGAAGGCGGCTTGGTTGTCGACACGCTGCTGCGCTGCAAGTGAGAATCCTTGGCTGCAGTCGACGGCGGCGGGTAGCTCTTGGACCGAATACGATCCAAGAAGGGTTTCTGGGCTTGTTCGGAGGTAAATATTTTGCTCAACTAGAGTCGCGTCAAACATACTTGTGTACGAGGGAGCGGGTATGTCTTGTGCAGAGGCGTGTGCTTGCTCTGGACAGCTGTCAGGATCGGCATTGGTTGTACACACATGCTCACCAGTCTTGGTTGTCACGAAAATCCAGATCTTTGGTCTCGGTCTTCCTCGAAGTGGTGATTATTGAAAGACAGCCCATTTGTTTCCAAAAACGTGCACCAGTCTTGGTTGAGGTCTTTGAAGTACCTAAGTGGTTTTGAATCGAATTGGTGGGCCTCTTCGACCTGCACTGAATCAGTCCGAGAGCAAGCATGACCGAGCTCACAGCACGTACGATCTCCACAGATTGAACAGATACGGCATGCTTCTTCGATAGGTGCTCCTCGACAGACGAGACTGCCAAGCGTGCCAGATCCCCACAATCGAATGTACCTCTGCCAACGGGCTGGTAGTCGGGATCCAACAGGAGGTAATTAAAGACAGGAATTCGTGCTTTTTTAGTGTAGATGTGTCACGCAATTCCGCGCGACCTTTGCGCTTGCCAGCGGATGACGACATGGTGCGAGCCGATATGGAGACACAACGGCTCCGCTTTGAACCCGAGGCGGCAGTTTTGGAGCAGTTCCGGCGCTTGCTCTCGACCAAGTCTGGACGCCACGACAACGACTTTGTCGACTTTAAGGAAATCGCCATTTTGCCCACTGCAGACGAGATCGCATGCGCAAAACCAGCCCATCTGCTTACAGCGCTTGCACTGGGCGATGTTCCCAAGGACCAGCGCCCGGAGATGGTGTTGGACAATCAATTTCGCCTCCTCCGGGAGGACATGATCCATGAGCTACGCGAAGCTCTGCAAAACCACGCGAAGTCCAAGGAAAAAGGAGGCAAGGGCAAGAGCCCTCTCGGTTTCGAGATTGCCGGTCTCAAGCTTCATGGTGTATCTGGCAGTTCTGGCAGTGCCAGTAACGGATATCAGGACCGTCTCACCCGGTGGGCGCTTCAACTCGAGTGTACCAAGGACTTAGGTTTCTTCAAGGATGTCAAGCCGAAGACCGCTTACAGTTCCTCAAAGACAATAAGGGCATCATCAAGCATCGGTCACTCGCCTGCCTGGCCGTCGACGACAAGGCTATTGCATTCGGTGAGATCAACCGCAACGAGGACCTCCTGGCCTGTAAGCTGCCCATAGTGGTGCTGCAGGTCAGCGGAGAGACGAATACCGTCGATGTACTCTCCAAGCTCAAGAAGGGACGACCAGTTAAACTCATACAAGTCGATACGGCGGTGTTCGCATATGAACCCGTCCTCACTGTTTTACAGCGAATGTCTCGCCCAGAGCTGTCTCCTGAGCTCTTCCTTTGGGATAATGATCCATTGCAAGCGCCGCAGAGCATGCCAGACCCGTTTGTTAGTAGTTTGCGCGCAGACGCTTCCATGGATGTTGGTTCGGTGCTAGGTCTTGACAAAAAATCGTGCTCGACGGTGCTCAGAGCAACTCGCTACTTGCCGCTCTCTCACAGCGTGTCTCGCTTATTCAGGGACCTCCAGGTGCGCCGATAATGTTGCAAACTACTCACATCCTGACGCCGTAGTCTAGGCACTGGCAAATCCTTCGTCGGTGCTCTTTCAGCGAAAGTGCTCCTCGAGCAGACCTCTCTCAAGATCCTGGTTTGCTGCTATACAAACCACGCACTTGATCAGTTCATGGAGGATCTCCTTGACAACAAGATCCCGCCCCAGTTGATGGTTCGACTTGGCAGCAAGTCGACTGTTCGCACTGCACCGCTACTCCTGTCAAAGCAGCCGCCCGTTTCCAATCTCGACAGTCAACATTGGATTGGAATTGACGCTGCGCGCAGCGATGCCATGACTCGCTGGGATGTGTTCGACAAAGCTTTCACCGTGTTTAACAATAAGCGCATCCCGTACGCAGAGATTCTTGCGCACCTCGAGTTTGATGAGCAGGACTACTTCGCCGCATTCACGGTCCCGCCGGATGCGCTGAATACCGTTGGTCGCAAGGGCAAGACCATCGACGAGTTCTATCTCATCCAGCAGTGGCAGCGAGGCTGGGACGCCGGTGTACTCAAGAAAAATCGCTCTCTTCAGGCGCCAAACGTTGTCCCAATCTGGCAGATGCGGAACCCGGCACGCCAAGCGAAGTACCAAGAGTGGAAGGAAGCGCTTGAGATGGAACGCATTCGTGGAGTCTACGATCTAGGCATGCGATATAATCAGTCTGTCGACGAGTTGCAGGCTCGGTTTGGCGCGAAGAACGGTGCCATCTTGAAGAGCAAGCGCATCATCGGTTGTACCACCACCGCGGCAGCCATGTACACGAACTCGCTGCGCGAGGCTTGCGCGGACGTATTGCTAATTGAAGAGGCTGGCGAGATACTTGAGCCCCATGTCCTCACCGCTCTTGGACAAAATATCAAACAGATGATCCTGATCGGCGACCATCAGTAGGCGTTTAATCTCGAACCATGATGCGATTCTGCTGATGCAATATGCTTTACAGACAGCTCCGCCCGAAGGTCAACAATTACGCATTAACCGTCGAGAAGGGTAACGGCTTTGAGCTGAACGTTTCGCTTTTCGAACGCCTTGTCAAAGCTGGCTACCCGCACTCGACGCTGAAAAAGCAACATCGCATGCGCCCCGAGATTTCCGACTCGTTCGCCACCTTTCATACCAGAATCTCGTTGATGCTGACGGAACACGCGGCCGACCAAACTTGCGCGGCATCACCGACAACGTTGTCTTCATCACGCACCTTCACCCCGAGGACGAGCTGGAAGGAGTCGCAGAAGCCCGCGACTGCGGTGCCAAGTCATCAAAGCAGAACACTTTCGAGGTTCAGATGGTACTCAAGATCATTAAATACCTTGCCCAACAGGGTTACAGTACAGACGAGGTCGCAGTTCTTACGCCATATCTCGGTCAGCTGAGCAAGCTTCGCGACGCGTTGTCGAAGGATAGCGACCCCTACCTCAGCGAAATGGATCGGGTAGACCTTGTACGAGCCGGACTCTCTCATGCCGCTGCAAAGAGCAACAACAAGCCTCTTCGTCTCTCAACTATCGGTGTGGCCATCCACTAATATCTTATGCACTACTAAAGTTACATTATAATCAGACAACGCTCAAGGCGAGGAGTGGAATATTGTCATCATCAGCCTCACGCGCAGTAATTCAAGGAACGATATTGGCTTCATGTTCTCCCCGGAAAGGCTGAACGTGCTACTCAGTCGCGCGCGCAATGCATGTATCATCATTGGCAACACGGATACATTCCGAAACTCTCGGAAGGGTGGCGATTTATGGACCAAGCTTTTCGACTTCATGAGTAACAAAGGCAACATCTACAACGGCCTTCCTGTGCGGTGCGAGCGTCATCCGGTCCGACTGGGCTACTCTGCAAACCTGAAGACTTTGACGAAAGTCGCCGGATGGTGGATGCCTACAGCCTGGTGGGTGCTTCGAACCGTTGAACTTCAAATTACAGTCTGGTTTATCTTGTCTATCTAGTGGCGTACTCCTCTCATGCGGACAACATCAATGTCCATCCAAGTGCCACTGGATTAGCGACCACTCGAAGATGGCCTGCGAAATTAAGCTGACCTATATTTGTCAATTTGGTCACAAGAAGCTGTACATGTGCTCCAACGGCCCGCCGCAGACCTGTTCAGAGTGCGAAAAGGAGGCCAAAGAGGAGAAGGAGCGCATCAAGCGTCGGCAAGAGGAGCAGGAGCGCCGCGATTCCGAACAGAAAGTCCATGAGAAGGAGCTTCAAACTGTCCAGGCTCAAATTGAAGCCGAGCGTCTAGCGCAACGTGACGCGCGTGCTCGCGAAGAAATGGAGAACGTCGCACGTCTCAAGCGCGAAGAGCTAGAGCAAGAACGCGAGCGCTCTTCTCGAGCGGCCGCTGCGAAAGCCGCAGCACTCAAGACGCATGTCAAGCCCTCACCTCCCAGCGTACCCCTTCCGCCTGTCCGTGCGTCTCCGGTTTCTACCGCGACCACCACCATCTTCCACTGCTCAGGTGCAGCGTCTCCAATAGCCACACTAGCTGGCATTCGTCCGCCAGGTGTCTCTGGTCAAGCGACTACATCTCCAGTGACGCCAGTAGCGGATACAACATCTCCCACATTGCCCCAGTCCGCTTCAGCTACAAACAGTGATATTGGGGCCCTCCACTCAGGCAAACGCAGTCGGCCCTTCGCAACCGTCAGGCAAGCCGAACATGCTCTTGCAACCGCTTCCGCCGTCCCTGGCTGCGGTACGCTGGCAACGCCAGAAAGACTACGAAGCTGCGAAAAACAAACACATCGATGCCCTGATGGCGATGACCGGCCTCGAGTCCGTGAAGGAACAAGTTCTCACAATTCGCGACAGGATTGAGCTTGCAACCCGGCAAAACACGTCGTTGAAGGATGAGCGGTTCAACATCAGTTTGCTCGGCAATCCAGGCACTGGTGAGTGTGTTCTTTGCTGATTCAATTCTACTCTGAGCATGGCACCCTCCCCCACCTTACAGGCAAGACAACAGTTGCTCGGCTCTATGCAAAATTTCTCGCGTCCATCGATCTTTTGCCTGGCGATGCATTCGTCGAGACGACCGGTTCTCTTTTGTCCAGCGATGGCATCCCCGGCACGAAGAAGCACATTGACCACATTCTCGCCCAAGGTGGAGGTGCAATGTTCATCGACGAATGTTACCAACTCGTCAGCCCCAAGTACAGCGGTGGTCGTCAAGTATTGGACTTTCTGTTGGCAGAGATGGAGAACAACGTTGGGAAAATGATCTTCATCGTTGCAGGTTATACGAAGGAGATGGAAGACTTCTTCGAACATAACCCCGGTGAGAACGACACGCTTGCTCCAACAACTCTTGCTAAGCCATCGCCAGGTATTCCAAGTCGCGTGCCGCACACGCTGCGATTCGAGGACTACACGGATCAAGAGCTGCTTCACATGTTCCAGACATACGTGAACAAAAGTACTCGCAGCAGATGAAGTTTGAGGATGGTTTTGGCGGTTTGTATGCGCGTATTACGATCAGGCGACTTGGCCGTGGACGCGGCCGGCATGGCTTCGGAAACGCTCGCGCCATGCAGAATCTGTTCCAGCGCATTGCAGACCGCCAGTCAGTCCGAATTCACGCTCACGTACCGCTGGCATGTCCGTCGACGATATGCTCTTCACCAAGGAAGACCTGATGGCCCAGACCCTTCCACCGCTGTCACGACGAGCGAAGCGTGGTCAAAACTCAAGAAGATGATCGGCCTCAACTCTGTGAAGCAGTCGGTGGAGGACCTCATTGATCTCATTTCCACCAACTATAAACGAGAGCTGCAGGAGAAGGAACCTCTTCAAGTGACTCTGAACCGTGTTTTCTACGGAAATCCAGGTGCGCATTACCGACCGACAGTCTCAATCCCAGTGACACTCTTCAGGTACTGGCAAGACAACAGTAGCGAAGATATATGGCCAGATCTTGGCTGACATCGGCATGCTCAGCAAGGGAGAAGGTGCCTAGGCTTCACTACATGCTTCTGCTTTCTCATACCTGCGTAGTTGTCATGAAGAACCCGTCCGATTTCAAGGGCCAGCACATCGGAGCAAGCGAGGCACAAACCAAGGACATCTTGAAGAGTACTGTCGGCAAGGTGCTAGTCATTGACGAGGTAATCGTCTTCCTCCCACCACTCCTTCATTCTGATGGTCTTGAAGGCATACATGCTCTACAAAGGCGGCGGCTCCGACGATCTGCGACAACCGACCAGTTCTCCGCTGCCGTCATTGACACGATCGTCGCCGAAGTTCACAATGTCCCAGGGGACGATCGCTGCGTACTTCTGCTTGGCTACGAACGCAATGCAAGACATGTTCCAAGTGAGCGATTTACCTTTTCAGTCCCATGTCCTGACGATGGCAGAATTCTAACCCCGGATTGTCTCGCCGATTTGACGTCGAAAACCCATTTCGTTCGAGGACTTCAGTGACGCGGAACTTCTGCAAATTCTCGACCTCAAAATGGGGCAGCAGGACATGTCGGCGACGACGAGGCAAGAAGGTTGTAATCGATGTCCTTGGCCGCTCCCGCTTGCGGTAACTTCGGCAACGGCGGTGAGGTGGAGAACCTTCTCACTCGCGCCAAAATCAGCTACCAGAAGCGCCAATCGCAGCTGCCTACATCTCAGCGCAGTCACGACGCGATTTTGGAGCCAGTCGACATCGACGCAAACTTTAACCGCGTGGAGAACTCCGCCGCCGCTCTGGCCAAGCTCTTTGAAGACGTCGTGGACGCGGACAAGATCGTCAAAAAGCTCGAAGGGTATCAAACGTTGCTCGTCGTTTCCGGTCTATGGGCAAGGAGCCACGTGATGCGAAGGAACTTATCCCAACCTGCTTCGTGTTCAAGGGCCCTCCTGGTTCGTCAGTCTGCAACATTATGAATCGCGGGCTGATGATTACTTAGGCACCGGAAAGACGACTACGGCGCGCAAGATGGGTCAGGTTTTCTGCGGTATGCTCTCCTTTGTTCGATGTCTCCTTTGCGTCTAAATTGAAGCCGACAGACATGGGCATGCTGAGCTCAGGTGATGTCGTCGAGAGTTCTGCGTCTGATCTCGTCGGCCAGTATGTCGGCCACACTGGTCCCAAGACGAAGAAACTGTTCGAAAAGGCTCTTGGCAAGGTACTTTTCATTGATGAGGCCTACCGTCTTGGAGAAGGGCGTTTTGCGCAGGAGGCGATCGATGAAATGGTGGCCTCTTGACGCACGAGACCTTCGCTGGAAAGATTGTCGTCATCCTCGCAGGCTATACCAAAGACATCGACCGCCTTATGACAGTCAACTCCGGATTATCCAGCCGCTTCCCAGAGGAGATCACCTTCGACAACATCGCCCCGGAGAAGTGTATTGACATCCTGACAAGGCAGCTCCTGAAGCAGGGATACTTTCGCCAACCATCGTTCCAGGGGAG